>CAUOFW020002288.1:0-51724 GCA_963454935.2 Ilex paraguariensis
ATATAATAATTTAATCTATATAGGACTTTACTTCTTCGTATATATATATACACACAAAATTGTGTGCAACTATACTACTAATATATGAGTTTAAAATAATTAAAAATCTTATAAAAGAGTCCAATATAAGTTGAAAGTCAAATATAAGTGAAAAACAAAAAATTAGATGAAAGTATATAGGTAGGTATAATTGACTTTATTGTTATAATTAGGGTTAAAATAGAAAATCAAAATTTTCCACAGACTATTATAAGTAGTATAGATATAGATATAAATAGATATAGATACATATAATTTAACATATATAAGACTTTATTTCTTCATATAGATATGCAAAATTGTGTGCAACTATACTACTAATAAATGAGTTCAAATAATTTAGAAGTCTTTATAAAAGAGTTTAACATAAGTTGAAAGTCAAATATGAGTAAAAAAATAAAAAATAGATGAAAGTATATAGGTGGTATAATTGACTTTATTATTATAATTAGGGATAAAATAGAAAATCAAAATTTTTTCACAGATGATACAATTGACTTTATTATTATAATTAGGGATAAAATAGGAAATCAAAAGTATTTCCCAAATACTAACATTTATAAGTAATATAGATATAAATAATTTAAAATATATAAAACTTTACTTTTTCATATAGATATATAAAATTATGTGTAACTATACTACTAATAAATGTGTTTAAAATAATTTAGAAATACTTATAAAAGAGTCCAATATAAGTTGAAAGTCAAATATGAGTAAAAAAATAAAAAATAGATGAAAGTATATAGGTGGTATAATTGACTTTATTATTATAATTAGGGATAAAATAGGAAATCAAAAGTTTTTCACAGATGGTATAATTGATTTTATTATTATAATTAGAGATAAAATCAAAAATTAAATTTTTTTTTATAGATACTGACATTTATAAGTGGTATAGATAATTCATTTTTTGTTTTTTGGTTTTTAGGTAAGAAAAGTAACTTTGCATTAATAATACAATCACGTGTCTTTAACCAACCCCATCTTTTTCCTCTCTGCTAAGTACTCCCCTCGGTCAAAGTGGGAGATTTGCTATCCAATTAGGGAAGAAGATTGCCTCTTCTAGCTTGAGTTCCTAGTGTGTGAGAAGATAGGTTTTGGTTCCTCCTCATCCCGATGGTTTCATTGCAATGAAAAATATAAATATTTGAACATATTTATGTAAAATCATTAATATTTTTTAGTATCTTTGTTGATTATGATAGTGAACAATTATTAGGGGTTATTTTGTATTTGAATTCGATGCAAGAGCAATTCAATGAACTTGTTTTTCAAATTCACAAACTCTAGTTAAACAATTGCCAAAGAGGACATGATTTTTGTATGGTTTCTTATTATAAAACCGTTTTTTTGTTTGGATTCCAATGTAGATTTGTGCTAAATTTTTTTGAAATAGATAGTAATTTCTGCATTGATTGGGCATGAAGCAATTTTGTAGGAACCTATCGCCATTTTCTCGAATATCTTTTGACACAATAACCACTTAAGGATATTTTTTTCAATCGTATATTTTATGGGCTTTAGGCCTTAAAAGTATTTAGGTTGGACCTAAAGCTTAAAAAGACACCGAATGTGGACCTATAACATGTTTTCCTAATAATAAATTGGCTTCCCTTTCCCTAAAGACCCGTTTGATGAGAGAGACTTTTAAATTCTTTTTTAAAATTCAATCATATTTTTTAGGGTCAGACAAGTGGGGCGGTAGGCGAATAATGTCTAGGTTGTTTGAAGGGTAATGAATAAGATTAGGGTTCTAGAGAACGAGAATACATTTATGACAATAGTGAGAGCTAATGAGAGAATTAGGTTAAATCCCTTAGCCTCATGTATTTATAATAACTAGTTAATGTATACATGCATTGCACGTGAATTATTTTGAATCCTAAATAACATATATCATTATCTTACAAATAATCAAATATGATAATAGCAAAGACTTTTTAGTATGTGTTTTGCATTGAACTGAACCTGAGGAACAAGATGGTTGTTGCATAAGTTGTGATCAACTTTATTCAATTCAATGCATAAAGTTCATATTTCATAGCCAAACTCATTACAAAATCTACTTCAGATAGTTAATATTAGTCTTTTAACACAATAAACTAACATTTCTTATTTTTGTTGTCTTGAAATATTAAATTTACCCTTGACTTTTCAATTTTATATAGACATGATCAAGTCATGAATCTTTGTTGCTCGTTCATTCAAATCTTTCTTTATGACTTCACATGAGTAAAGCATGTAAATCAAGTTTTCAAAAAAATTTATAAAAAAAAACTTAAAACACAATAAAACTCATATTAGAGTGATTATAAACAGCCAACAATTAGAGAAATTCATATTGGCTATTACACGGATAACATAAAATCATCAAAAGATAAATGATAGGCAATGAAAACCATAATACATATTACAAATTAAATATCGGTACTCGAAAATAATGTGTGTGTGTGTGAGAAAGAGAGAGAGAGAGAGAGAGAGAGAAGGGGGGAGAGGAGAGCTTGCCTCTTAGGGGCAACATATGTAACTTTAGAATGGACTTCTTGAGAGGCTAAACGTTCTTTTTCTCTTTTTTGTTGCTTGTCGCCTTTGTCGAAGCAATCAAAGTATCTTATCTCTCTCTTCAGTATCTGTAAAGCAACATTATGAATACTTAAACATGAAAAAACAAAACAACATTATAAGAGTAACTTTGTAACTCTAGAGTCGCCATGAGTAAAAGGAATAGTTAGAGACTTTCACAATTACACAAGTAAAGATTTTAGTTCAATCAAAATAAATTTTAATTTATGTCTAAAAAGTATAAATTGTAATTGATATATTAAATATGAATACATTGAATGCATATGAATATTTCTACGTAGAATTCATAGAGTCACTTTGTGATCATTTAAAACAATTATTTCATAATTTTAAGAGACTAATTTCGAAATTATGGTAGTTATTAGGTGAAGAAAATTTTGACTTTAAAATATTAAAATAGGGTAAAATAGAAGGAAAGTTAAGTCATATTTTTTTTGAGGTGTTTGAAATTGATTCTAAAATTTTAGGATTGAACTTAACATTTAGGATCAATACTTATTAAATATTTGAAAAAAATATATAACTTGACATCTGAAGTTTTATTTTTTTAGGATCAATTAAAATGTTATGATGTATTTTTCTTTGGTAGAATTTGTATGCAAAAAAATATAATTTAACACACAAATTTATAGTTTTTGTTATGGTACTTCATCTAGTACTATCTTCTTGTACATAATAAAATCTGTTCAAGAGTAATTTGAATGATTAACTATAAAGAAATATAACAATAATTTGAATAGTTAACTATAAATGAATACAAGGGCTTTTATACTATTTTATAAGGACAAAATAGTTAATCAAAAGTTTTTCATGTTAAGATATTTTTATTAGTAGTGTAGATAAGACTCAAAGTACATAAATACCCCTCATAAACATCTCTTAACACTCCCCCTTAAGTAAGAACATAAATATCTCTCATGCCCAACTTATACAACTTCATAGGCCCATCAACAAAAATTCCTAAATCTTGCATCAAGCCATAAAAGCTCACAAACACCATAAAACATAGTTCTATATTCTACTTTAGCACTATATCTAGCCACCACATAATGTTTTTTACTATTCCATGTAACCAAATTTCCTCCTATAAATGTGCAGTATCCAGAGGTAGATCTCCTATCATCAATTGAGCCTTGCCCAATCAACATCAATGAATGCCTCCAACTTCAAGTGACCATGGTTACAGAATAACATGCCTTTTTTCTGGAGTGGATTCAAGATACCTAAAAATTCTGTAAACAACATATAAATGCACTGTATGAGGGTCATGCATAAATTGGCTAATAGCCTCCCTATTAGCTAGGTATATCAATCTCCCTACTAGTCATTGGTACCTTTCTTTATCTATATGATCACCAATGCCACTGCTCAGATTATGATTAGTCTCAATTAGTGTGTCTGTAAGTCTACATCCCAACAAGCTAGTCTTTTCAAGTAGATCAAGAACATACTTCATTTGAGATATATAGATGCCCTTATCGAATCTAGCAACCTCAATCCCTAAAAAGTACTTCAATGGAGCCAAGTCTTTGATCTCAAACTCTTTTGTAATACATAATTTCAAGTGAGACATCTCATTCACATCATTGCTTGTAACCACTATGTTATCCACATAAACAATATGAACAATAATTTTATCACCATTGTGTTTAACAAACATAGTGTGATCTGCATTATTTTGTTTGTATCCAAACCCCTGCATTGCTTTGAAAAATCGCCAAAACCAGGCTCTCGGAGACTATTTCAAGCCATAAAGTGCTTTTCTCAACCTACAAACTTTTCAAGCATAAGAATGAGAAGAAAATGTTGGTATAACCCAAATTAAAAGCACAAGAAAGAAGAGTGTGAATATAACTCATCTTTACAATGAGGGCAAAGGTCTCCGGATAATCAATGCTATAAGTCTGAGTAAAACTTTTGACAACCAACATTGCTTTATATCTTTCAGCTGCTCCATCTGCTTTATGTTTAATGGTAAAGACCCACTTATAACCTACAAGTGTCTTCTCAGCTGGAAGTGAAGTTAATTCTCAAGTGTCGTTCTTACTTAGAGCTTTTATTTCCTCTACCATAATTTATTTCAACTTAGGATTTGCAAGAACTTTCTTCCAACCTCTTGGAATGGACACAAGACAAAGACAAAACAAAAGCAACATACGAAGAACACAAAGAGTGATAAGGAACAATGTTAGAGATGGGGTGTTGAGTGCAAGATCTTGCACCCTTTCTAAGAACAATAGGAAGAGAAGAAACATCAACCTTTATAACAATAGGAGATAAAGACTTATCTTTTGAAGCTTTTACAGGATAATCTGAAATTGGAGTTGGGGATGACAATGAGCTTGGTGGCTAACTTGATCCGATATGTGTACACCCAAGTGCAAGCGGTCAAGTTGTAATAATAATCTGATTAAGTCCGGAGTCAAATCCACAGGAAACTATGATTAGTGTTTTGAAGTAGCAGTGATAGAGACCAAGTAACTGGAAACCTTAAGGGTTTGAAGTTATGGGGTTTCCTGTATAAAATATAAGATTCTTTCCACTATAAGATAAATTCAAATGTAAACAGTCACCATTTAGTTCGAGGATTAGAAAATGTAGTTAATCATCCGGTTTATTATACTTGTGCTTTATAACTCAATTAACTCATGTGTCAATAGTAAGTTAATCAGAAAATAAAGATGGACTGTAAGAAGTAAGCACATGGTTCTGATGTCTTTTTAGAAGTTACAAGAATTGTCTATACCGAGACTTAATCCGTTTACAAACAAGCAAGTGTTTCTACAAGACATCCAACCGTGACACTAATCTTCCATTCTTTAGATAAAGCACAATAATGATGAAGATTGAAATGTTATCACGAAGGTCTAGCCGGGATACTTGCCTTGAACCAACGGGTCTTTCTATGCAAGAGTTATCCGTGATATAGAAAAAACCCATGGTTATACAAAATACCTTATCTTTGCTAGATGCATTCAATCGTTCACTAAGCAAGTGGAATATAAAGCATTAAAGTATAAAGGAAATGCACAAATATAATTTTCAGATAATTTATAAATATTCATCACCTCTTACTAAAGAGTGAATGAGAAACTACTTACTCTTCATGGCTTTGGCAAAGTAAAAAAAAGTGAGTGATACTCATTTGTCCAAGTAGAGGAATTACAATATAAAAGCACAATAAATAAAGAGTTGATTTTCAACGAAGAATGAGTGAATCACGTCTCACTCTTCATGGCTTTGGTAAAACTCTAAAAAAGTGGAAGAATTTTACTCTTCTAAGAAAGAAGGAAGCTCAAGCAATGGAAGTAAAAGATATAAACAATGAAAATAGAAGAAAGTTAGTCATTTTTGGAGGGTTGCTTCATCAACCAACAAATGGAGGGTTGCTTCCTCAACCAAAAAATAGAGGGTTGCTTCTTCAACCAAAAGATGGAAGGTTGTTTCCTCAACCAAAATATGAACTATCTCCCTTGATACAAACAAATATAACATACATCTAAGACTAGCTACATCAGTGGGAGTCTAAGCCTCCATCTAGCTCTCTACTACCCCCTTTTCAAAGGCTTCTCCGAGGGGAGTATTTATAGGCAAGGAGGAAAGGGGGAGGGAAAGACAAGAGAGTGTGAAGGAATAGTGTATGCTCCCTAAGTTCAAGTGAAAATTCAACTACTCTGCAGCCTGCATGTGGAGAACGTTCGAACGTGAGTTGGCGTTCGAACGTTGTATCTATTTTTCCTTTATGGGCGTTCGAACGTTGTATGGCGTTCGAACATTTCTTCTGTCTTTGCTTTATGGGCATTCGAACCCTAGATGGGGCCTAACCTTCTCACTCAAGTGGCTTGTAGTCTTCTATGGAATCCTATTTTCACACTCCATGCACATCTTGGCTGCAACACGCCATATCTAAGCAGTATGGTCTTCAATTATTCAAATGGACGTTCGAACGTGAGTTGGCGTTTGAATGTTCTTGGCCTGGTCCAAGCCTTTCTAATTTTTCTCCAGAATATGTTGGTGTTGCATGAAAATTTGATACTCATTGTCTTTAGTCCCTTGTACAATTTATGGCCTGAAATGTCATTATTTAAACTCCATCAAAGTATAATTAGTCTTAAAAGAACATAGTACTATGCTAATTTTAACTACTAATCAGTGGCACATGGGTTGTTTGCTCTGTCGAACACCGAGAATAGGTCTTAAGATCGGGTTTATCCAACCGTCCACCAGTATTATGTTTTTCTTCAGTACACTTGTGTTTCTCCCCTCACTACAAACAATCTCTCTCAGTGAAGGAATAAAAAATGAGAGCTCCTCCCGTGGATCGTATAGTAATCTCTCTTCCATATTACCAATCTATCCTAAAGAGAGGACTAAGACAAACCAAAGTAGAGTTCAATCTCACGAAATGTGACATCCATGCAAACATACTCCTTATGAGACTGAGGATCATAACATCTGCAACCTTTCTGAGTAAAGAGAATATCCAACAAAGACACATTGCATAGCCTTGGGGTTAAGTTTGCCTTGAGAATGAGGAAAGATTTGAACAAAACAAGCACACCCAAATACCTTGTGGGAAATAGAGGAAGAAGAGAGAAACTTAGGAAGAAGTTCAAAGAACCTTAAAACGAAGAACACTAGAGGGCATGCAATTCATAAGATATGTAGCTGTAAGAACAACATCCCCTCAAAAATTATAAGAACATTCACAGTGAACATAAGAGCACAAGCAGTTTCACGAATACGATGATTTTTGGTCTCAGCAGCCCTATTCTATTCAGGAGTGCCTAGATAACTTGTTTGATAAAGTTTACCATGTTTTTCAAGGTATGCTCAAAATTCACTATCAATGGTTCCATTATTACTCCTAAGGATTTTAATGGTGGTATCAAACTGGTTAGTCACCATCTTATTCTCGTGTCATTCTCGGTTCGAAGTAAATACATCTAAGTGACTCAAGAATAATAATCAATGAATGTAACAATCCAACGATAACCAAAATGAGAAACAACCCGAGAGGGACCCCATACATCAGAATTAATAAACATAAAAGAAAAATCACCATTTTTCTCAATTAAAGGATAACATAAACGTTTATGCTTTGCAAACTCGCAATTATCACAAACAAAACTACTTCTAAGACATGATTTAGTTAAAGTAGAAAAAAGTTTATCTAGAACACCAAAAGAGGGATGCTCTAAACAGTGGTGCTACTGAAGCAAAAGAGGAATAAAGATGCAATATCCACTTGTAGAGCCTGACCAAACGACAATAAAGATGAAGAGACAACATCCAATAAATACAAGCTACCATGTGTTCTAACACTGCCAATTGTTTTCTTGAAACACACAATAAGTAGGGAAAAATGTGATAAAGCAATTTAGGGAATTAGTAAGACTATTGACAAAAAAGAAATTAATAGAGAAATTTGAAATATAAAAAAATGGATGAAAGGGAAGTAGAGGGAGAGCACTACATAAAACCTTTTCCAAAAAATAGATAATAAAGAGCCATTAGATACTCTTACTTTATCCTTACCAAAACAAGGAAAATAATAATAAAACAGATTAGAGGCACTTGTCATATGGTCAATAGCTCCAGAATCAATTATCCAAGGAGAAGAAGAGACACTGAGAGCATGTACTGGACTACCCGTGTGAGCAAAGTTGGAAAAAAATGGGTGTAGAAGGAGAAGCTCTGGTAGATGAAGTATCAAGTCTAGTCATCAGACTCTTGAGAGTGTGCTCTTATCCCAAAAAAGAGCAGTAGTATCAATAGAAGGGCTCGAGGAAATCTCAAAAATATGAGCTTGAGATCGCACAGTACCACCATGGACAACGCCACAGCCTCGGGTAGGACGACCATGCAACTTCCAACACTACTCTCTAGTATTGCTTTCTTTCCCACAATAATCACATTTTAATAGATTACGATCACCAACACCACTCTTCCCACTACTTTTGGGCTAACTAGCCTTACTATCCCATGAAGTAGGAGTAACAAGTAAAGTAGAACGATTCTGACTAGGAGTGTATACTATAGCACTATGTCGACTTTCCTCTTGCTAAACACAGTCATATGCCTCTCTCAAGGTGGGAAAAGGAGATCGACCTAAGACCTGAACTTGAATATGATCATACTCTATGTTAAGGCCAGTAAGGAAACCATATACCCTCTCTTTTTCCATCATCTGTTAAAAGGTAGCTGCATCTGCAATACAAACAATATGGAAACTTTGATAATAGTCAAGTTCTTGCCACAAAACTACTCAATTCAACATAATACTCAGCAAGTGATTTATCTTTCTGATAGAACCCATGGGTCTTCTTCATCAGTTCATAGGCTTGTGCGATATTACCCTTTTGCATGTACGTCTGTGCAAATCAAATCTTCTGTATCGTGTCCATCAACAAGAAGATGCGACTAATAGATGGCTGCATTAAGTTAATCAACCAAGTCATGAAAAGAGCATTATCCGATCACCATTGCTCCTGTGCTGGTCTATCTGTCATAGGATCCTTAAGATTTCCTGTGATATAACCAGTTAGGCCATGTGTAGTAATAGCCAAATTGTGAGATCATGACTAGATTAGACAGTTGGTGCCATCTGACTTACCAAACTAATCTGAAGGGATGAGTTATCTTCAAAAGTCCCAACATGACTCACCCATTCACCTCACTGTCTCCAAAAGTCTTACTATTGTCTCCCATGTCCACCAAATAAGAAGAGCACCCCCAATTATCAAAACTAGTTCAATCACTCACAAACCCACAAAACCCAAGGAATTCGTACAAAGAACAAGTTACCCAGATAATAAAACTAAAATAAGGGACTAAGTCAGATAAAAAAAATGGATAAAAGAGCTAAAAAGTTGTTATTTCAACCAAAAAAAAAACACAAAAATTCCTCAGATTTGATTAAAAAAATGTCAAAATGGATGAAACAATAATTGAGTAAGGGCAAGAAAGTAATTTTAGAACCCAAGGGAGCTATTCCAGCAATCAAATTACATTAAACAAGCCAGAATCAAGTATTTTGAAAAAAGAGGTAAAAAGTTGTAAAAAAAATTTATCAAATGAACTTCAAAAAATTCAAAATTTTTCTGGGAATTAAAAACCCCTAGTTGTTCATGCTATTTTTTTTTCCCTGATTTCTTTTAGGGTTCAACAAAAAAGTGGACAAAACTATGAGAGGAATAAAGTAGACTTACATCGCTAAAAAATAAGAAGATGAAGAAAAAAAATCAACTTACGGATCGAGCTTTGATACCACGTTAGACTATGAAAGATAGAGAAGAAGAAAGCAAAGAGAAAGTGAATATATTTATGACAATAGTGAGAGCTACTGAGAGAATTAGGTTATCTCCCTTAACCTTATGTATTTATAATAAGACTCAAAGTAAATCAATACCCCTCATAGACATCTCTTAACATTTATGACAATAGTGAGAGCTAATGAGAGAATTATGTTATCTCCCTTAACCTCATGTATTTATAATAAGACTCAAAGTAAATCAATACCCCTCGTAGACATCTCTTAACAATTTCGAACTCAATTTAGAAATTCATTTACCTGAAAAGGAAATCACCTCAAGGTAATAAGCCACCTTTTTGGTAAATCTCATAAATAACCCTTGAACTATAATTTTTATTTTAAATTTTTCTCTAAACTTTAAATTGTTAAATTTTGTTTCTTATAGTTTGTTTAGTAAGATGAAAAGTTGGGAGAATATAAAGTTAGAAAAATAGATAAAACATTACCTTTGATAAAGAAGAAAGTAGGAAGAATGAACAAATGGATGAATTAACTTTTCTTTCTACTCACCAAAATCTATCCCTCTACAATTAAGAGAAAAAATAGATAAAAAGTTATATCTTTTAATGTATGCATGTCTTAATTCAAAGGAGGAAAATAACTATTCCTCTCCTGAATGATAGAAAGTGTACTACTTATTTCCCATTTTTTATTTTTCCATCTATCTTACCTAACACACTATTAAACTACATAATTTATTTCAATTAATCCCACTTATTAATGGAATTTGTCTTATTTAATGATTAATCTTAGTAAAATCTATCTTATTGGTTGATTAATCTTAATGAAGGGATTGGTTAAAATTACATAGTTCAAGGGGAAAATTGGAACAATGAAAATTTAGGGGCAATTTAAATCAAAAACCATAGTTTAGGGGTATTTATGAGATTTACCCTTTTATTTCCCCTGACTTCTCATGCCATGTCGATTGTCTACCACTCGCTACATTATCGCGTTGGGGTACACTAATATGTTTCCTTTCACCATACAATTACTAGGATGAAGACTTTCCTCATTAGTCACTACCCTCGCCCGCAGAGCTCATCGAGATCTGCTCTCTCTCTGACCTTCTTAACTACCCTCGCTCGCAGAGCTTATAGAGATCTGCTCTCTCTTTTCTCAGTCTCTTTCTCTCCCTCTCTGATGTGTGTTTGTGTGTGAAACGGAGAAGATGAAGGTGTGGTACGTCGTCGTATTGTTTGTGCTTTGCAGTGTGATAGAGGTGAGATCGGATGCGTCGGATCACAGGTATAAACCTGGAGATCAGGTCCCTCTCTATGCTAACAAGGTTGGACCTTTCCACAACCCTAGGTGACAGATCTCTCTCTTTCTTTTTCAGCACCGATCAATTGTTGATATTTTCCAAGTTATTTTTCTGATATTTAGTGTCTACAGCTGGAGGTGGAATTCGAGCCTTGGGAATGGAATTTGGGGAAAAAAATTGGAATTCGAATTGAATTGTTGTCAATTCCATTTCCTGTGTGCCAGTTCCATAATCCAAAAAATCAGTAAATCATAATTTATGGTATGCTCAAGTAAGATCGTGAATCCATATACGTATATATGTTCGACATGTGTAACGTACGCTTTGACATTGTATATATCTCTACAGACTATGGAAACTTTTGAATGATGCGTAAAGGAGTGAGTAAATAGATCATGACTAGTACGCATCAGATGATAGGTCTCACTTATTTGTAGCGCCAGCATGACTTTTGTAATCTAGAATCATTTTTTTCCTCTCTATTTTACTTTGTGACAACGTGGGAACCCTGTTCTATTTTTGTGGAAAAAATGAGTTCATGCCTTGACGGTCTATATGAAATGACAGTTTTGTTGATGCATTCCATTGTTTTTTTTTGATGACAAGTTTTAAATCTTAATGCAAGCCTTTCGAGTGTCTATTCTTGAGAGAGGTTGGGCAGGCTTATAATTCTCAAATTTATGTCTCCAACGCTACTCTCCCGGCAAGTATCACTTTTTCGATTGGGATTTTTTTTGGCAAGTTCGTAAAATAGAGAATTAATAAATATAAATTTTACCTTTCCAACTCAATCTCCATTCCTATTCTTCTTTCAACGAATAAATTGATAGTCTCAGATAAGTCCTAATCTGCTAAAAACAAAATAGCCCACTATCTCCATACTCAAAAGCGAAGAAATTCTTCGATCTCCTACCTGAGAAAGCATTATTCGAAAAGTTGAAGCCAATCCAACATGATAGATTGGTCACACTTGTACTTATACACTTTTCATTCTATGACAACTACAAATCGTGTTATTTTAAGACACGAATAATATTAAAATTAGGCTTCACAACTAGATGGATAATGATTTTCTCGTAGACCTTTTGATTGGGTACATAGAAAAGGCAATTTTGCTAAAAAAAAAAAATTAAAACATGTGCAATCAAAGATAAATTATGTGATAAAAAAGAATGCGAGCACAACTTAGCTAGACAATTGAGCAGATACGCATTAGAAAACTTTTACTCTTGTTAATTTTCTTCTTTTGTCACATTGTTGTTTATATTGAATACATTATTTTGTTAGATATTCTTTTATGCATCGGAAATTTGAATTCTAGAAATATATATACAGGACATATTGTTGTTTGATTTTTTGTTCATAAGAATTCCCAACCCCCCCCCCCCTCCAAAAAAAAAAACCCCAAAACTATAATAGGATTGTCCTGTATGCACATAGAATGTCTTGAATAGGGATGTCAGTGGACCAAAGCGGGGCTGGGAGTGTAGTCTCCATCCCTGTACCCACTTAAAAAAATTCTGTCCATCTGCTGTTCACCCCCGTTAATGGGTATAATTTTCATCCCTGTCCCCGTCCACGGGTAAATTTTTATAATCTCTGTCCCCGTACCCGCCCCCGCCCAAGTCTAAGTCCATGTTCAAGTCAACATAATCCAAAATTCTAAATAAATCCAACATTTTAAATAATCCAACAACATTCTAAATAATCTAACATGACATAATGTAGTATAACATATTCAAACATAACACAAACAACAAATGTTCAAAATACTACTTCAATTTAATATAATTCTACATAACACAAACAACTTAATGGTGGTAGAATCAACTCAATCATCGCTTAACACCAACTCAATCATCTCTTAACACTAGCTTCACACCAACTCAATCATCTCTTAACAACATCAGTGGTGGTAGAATCTACTTCTTTGACATCATTTTTCTATATCATTAAAAACAAATAATTAGATTCTTCCAAAGAGAAATTTACAACTAAAATGATATACCTCATCATCAATATCAAGATCCTCCAATAATTTGTAGCTCTTCAGGCAGTTGAAGTAGATGAACCTAACAAAAAAAAAAAATAATGCATTAGTCATATTGTACCACCCAAAATAATTATGATGCACATACAAATAATATTTTATTATCTCGTTCTTCAACACATAACCAACTTTGAGAGCACATTAAAGCCTCTATTGTAGTTGGAAGAAGTCTATTACGATGTGGACTGATCACCCTCCCACATGTGCTAAAAGCTGATTCCAAGGCAACGGTAGTAACGGGAATAGCAAAAAGATCTTTAGCAATCATTTGGAGTAGGGGATACTTGAGATCACTTGTCTTCCAAAAAGGCAGTATATCAAAATCTGAAGTTCTTGGCATCATACCATCTTTTAAGTAACGATCCAACTCAGACCTCCCACGTGCTTTTGTTATGTCTCTTGTTTGTATAAACTTATCAAAATCAGAGAGATCATCAATTAATGGACAGTTAAAATCAATATCTGATTGCAGAGGGGGAGGAGAAGGCTGCGGTTCATAATCACTTCCTTGTCTCGTTTCATATTCGCCAACCAATTCCAAGTAAAGCTCCTTAATCCTCGTCACTTCATTTAAAGTTTCCACACCTCCATATATTTTCTTATAGTAATACTCCAAAATTCTCAACTTATACGTGGATCTAAAACAGTGGCTATTCCCATAATACCATGAATTACACTTCAATATTTGTTAAACTTTTCCAACATATTCAAGGCCATATCTTTTATCACGTCTTTAGGATTTTGAAGCCACTTAGATATTTCTACTCTTATCCAACAAATAGTTGGAAAGTATACATTGACAGTAGGATATTTTGTACTTGAAAACAATTTAGTTGTAAAATGAGGCGGTCAGCTGTGAGGAGCAAGACACGGAGAAAGACACGGAGAGAGAGATGAATGGAGGCGGTCGGCTGTGACTTGTAAGGAGCTGCTACTGAGTGCAGCGATCAGCGATACCGATGGGTGTGGGTGTCTGTTTCACTCTGTGTGTGTGAGAGAGAGAGATGGAGGCAGCGGCTGAAGGCTGATAGATGAAGAGATGAGTAAATTAGGGCTTTAAGCCTTTAAGGCTTTAACTGTGACCGAGAGTATTTATATATATATATATATATATTTTTAACTGGTAAAACGGGGAGGGGACAGGACGGGGCGGGGGCGGGACGGGGGTAAGAGTAAGTCCATCCCCGCCTTCATCTCCGCACGTGTTTACACGGGTATCCCCGTATACGTCCACAGTCCAATACGTATAGTTCATCCCCAATCTAAATGGTATGGGTTTGAACGAATACCCGTTTTTCCCGGTCCACTGACATCCCTAGTCTTGAGGTGTTTTTAGATGCAAGAGTGGTTTTCTTTCAAGGTTTGGGGAGTCAATTGAGAAATAATGTTATTAGATTGAATTAGTAAATAATTTGCTGGAATTTTTCACGTAAATGAGTAATGCAATGAATTTTAAGTCAAATTATTGTCTCGTGTACTGCTGTCCTTTCTTCAATTGTCACCCTGACTGTTTTTTTCATTAACATTTTTTTCCCTGTAATACACTAATACTACAGAAGAAAGGAGAAATACATGTTTTGGATCTCTTGATTTAGTGTTTCAAAGCAAAAGTTCAAAATCTTTTGAATGTTTGTGCCAAATCACAAGTCGGTTTTTTTTTTTTTGTTTATCAGGGTTTTATGTAAAATTTCATATCTAGTTATACTAGATTTAATGGTGGTTGTTTTATGGTACTACTGGGAATTAACAAAGGTCATTCTATTGAATCCTTGGAATTGGAACTGAAGCCAACAGAAAAGCCAAATACAGTCTTTTCAGTAAGCAAGAAACCTCGACTCCAGAAACAGTTTTTTATTTTATATGGTTTTTTGAGTTAGTTACCACTTACCGATCTCATACCCACCTCCTGAGACAGTCTTTGCCATATTGGTACTGGTGTCTATTGCTGTGAAGATTAGTCAGTCATCTTTTATTTCTTTCCACATGATAAATATATAGGGTGAGATAGGAGCTCCAAGTTTCCTTTACACGATGGGTCTCACTGATTTTGCATGGACATGGGACATAGACATGATACAACACATTATCATCTGCCTGAAAACTAATTTGCACAGAGATAGCCTGTCTTCGGACATGCTATTAATAGGGGTGTTGAAGGTTGTCTTCTTCATTATTGTGTCAAACAAGAATGTGGTTCGTCTTAAGAAGTCTTTATGCTTTACATGGTACGCGATGATGCTTCAGTGGTAGTTCACCTCTCTGTGGGCAACTGTGTGAGCAAAGATGATTTTCGGGACATTCTTGCTTTTGAAATACCTTTTGTGTGTGTGCTTTAGTTTTTTTTTTCCCATTTCTTTCTTTCTTTCCTTTTTTTTTTGAAAACTCTTAGTGGTAACAAGATAAAAATCACCGAGAAGGGGAAGGGTGAAGAGTAACAAGCTGACATAAGGTGGTGAATCTTTTATTCGAATATTTCTGAGTAAATTGGAACAGTTATTTTCTTTGGCTAATGTTTTACAATTTAGTTAGTCTAGTGTTAAATTTAACTTCCATATTTGTTTTTTCTATTTTTCAAACTTCTGGTACTCATTTTATTGTCTTTTTCCCAATTCCAGTGAAACATATCGTTATTTTGATCTCCCGTTCTGTTCTCCAGGTTTGCATATGTTCACTCTTGGTTCCTTTGTTTTAAATCATTTTTTTTTTCTAGTGGAGGTGCAGTATTGACTAGATGTCAATTTCAGGTGATGTGAAAGATAAAAAGGAAGCTCTTGGTGAAGTGCTGAATGGAGATCGTTTGGTTAGTGCCCCCTATAAACTCGACTTCTTAGTTGATAAAGACACCGAAGTTGTTTGCAAGCAGAAGCTGACAAACGAACAAGTTGCTCAGTTCCGAAGTGCTGTCAAGAAGGACTACTACTTCCAAATGTACTATGATGACTTGCCCATCTGGGGTTTCCTAGGGAAGGTTGATAAGGAAGGCAAAGATGACCCCAGCGAGTACAAATATTACCTATTTAGGCATCTTCACTTTGAGATCCGTTACAATAAGGATCGTGTGATTGAGATTAATGCACGAACTGACCCTAGTTTGCTTGTGGACCTTACGGAAGATAAGGAAGTTGATGTGGAATTCATGTACTCCAGCAAGTGGAAGGAAACAGACATTCCTTTTGAGAGTAGGATGGACAAGTATTCTCAGTCTTCGTCGATGCATCATCACTTGGAGATCCACTGGTTCTCAATTATCAACTCATGTGTAACGGTTCTCCTCTTGACTGGTTTTCTGGCCACAATTCTCATGCGAGTTCTTAAAAATGATTTTGTCAAGTAAGGAGCATTTGCATCTATTGCAGTAATACTTTATTTTTACACTTCCGTTTTGACCCTTCGATTTTATTTATGCGTGTTTTTATTTATGCAAGATATGCCCATGATGAGGAGACAGCCGATGACCAAGAGGAAACTGGCTGGAAGTACATCCATGGTGATGTTTTCAGGTATCCGAAGTACAAGTCCTTGTTTGCTGCAGCCCTTGGTTGTGGTACCCAGCTGTTTGCTCTGTAAGTGTAACCGTGGAGCTGTCTTGTTCATTTAGCTCACTCATCAATTTTTTTAATCATTTATTTAGCATTTTTGTGACCTTATTAATGCTTTTTTCCCCAGTGCCATATTTATCTTTATTCTCTCGCTGGTTGGCGTATTTTATCCAAATAACCGGGGAGCTCTTTTCTCTGCACTCTTTGTCATATATGTGCTTACATCTGGTATAGCAGGCTATACTGCAACCTCTTACTATCACCAGCTTGAAGGAACAAATTGGGTATGTGGTTTGCAAATTTTATTTTTCTTATCTAAGTTGTATAAATTGCTTTGGTATTCTTAATTCAGACTCTCATTGTGGCATGCCTTCTGCAGTAATTATGCTGTTTCATGATTCTGTACCTTTTTACAAGCCTGTTATTATAAGAAGAGTCTTTAACATGTAAGAGAACAGTGATATAAGAAAAACGATATGGACAATGCTATTACCTTTTGCAACTTCTGATTTTTGGTTTTGAACATCGGGATCATCATCATCTCTCTCCCCCCCCTCCCCCTCCCTCTCGTGTGCGTGTGTGCAGGACAGAGTAGAAATGGATTTCTAAGGAGTGACCAAGTGAGATGCGGTTTTAACAATATGACCATTCCTATAGTACATTGACGAAATAAGATTCATATAGTTGATTCCAAATAATTGGGACAAGACTTTGTTGAGTTAAATTGAGAGTGACTGAAGGAGAAACTGGATTCTAGTGAGTGCAGCTCTAGGATATTTATTGTGCTAAAGTGCAGTGGTTGGTGGAGAATTTTTCAATTGCTCTCTTAAATCTCATTTTATCCTGCAATTGATTACAGAAAACTGCTGTATTATTTCTGGAACATGGAACCTATACTTCATAATATTCTCATAGTTAATAGTGGAAGAAAAATTCACTAGCACTATATCCCATGGAACACAGATACTTACATGCAGGTTGGGGTGTCTATCTCCACTACATAGTGGATACAGATAGCCTCAAATACGATTGGATACATATTGGATACTGTTGGATAATTACTGGACATATCTGTGTATAGCCGGATTTGCACCAGGATACAACTGAGAAAATATAACTAATACTTTTGGAATATACAAGTATACATTGGAGCTGAAAATGAGTTTATATTTTTTAAATGGGCCAATGAAGTACATAAAGCTAGATGTTTTTTTTTTTAGAGTAGAGTTACTGCACCAAAGTATAATTTCTACCTAAAAAATGACTCTATCCAACATGTTACTTTTTGAGCAGGTCCCTTTTAATAATATTTAATTACTCTTAGACTTTGATATATTTTTAAAAACTTCCTATACATTTGGTGTTTGTACCTTCCTCAGGCATTTATATGTAGTCAAAAGACTTTTGAAAGCTAGCAAATTACGCGGTCACCAAGGATCAAAATGTCGTGTCGACACGTCCGAAACGTTTCGGAATTTCAACACTCCGAAACGAAACAGTAGTTGAATCACAAAATTCCAGTGTTTCGGTCGAAACGGTACTGTTTCGGACCGTTTCGGTCGAAACGGCATTGTTTCGAACCGTTTCGACAAAACAGTGATATATTCGGTTCATTATGAATAATTACATTTAATACCCATTATAATTACATTTAATACCCATTATAATTACATTTAATACCCACTGTAATTACATTTAATACTCACTATAATTATATTTAATATCCCACTATAATTACATTTAATTCCCACTGCTCTTCTGTCTTTTATAATTTTTTTGTTATAAGAATAAATAATTACACTTAATACCCTACTATAATTATATTTAATACCCATTATAATTATATTTAATACATATTGTAATTATATTTAATACCTCACTGCTGTGCAAGTTTTTTGCTTTTTTTTTTTGTTATAAGTATTAACAATTACATTTAATACCCTAATGTAATTATATTTAATACCTACTGTAATTACATTTAATACCCACTGCAATTACATTTAATTTTTAAGTATACATAAGTATCATTAATTTAATTTGATACCCTTAATTATTAGTATTATAATAAAATAGTATTATTAATTGGATTATATTACCGTAATAATATGATTTGGAGTAACTATTATCATCATATTTATGTCACATATGGAGTTTCTCTAAGTAGCTACCCAGAGCCTACACCGATGTATGAGCCTGCTCGACACTCCACAGGGGAATGGATGTAACCATGTAAGTATGTACTCATTAGCATTTAATGTGTATTATAAGACCTTAATATTATGTAAAAATGTGTTTATTTCATAAAAATTAAGTGTTTGAAACTAATTTAAGTGACTTTCGCCTCAAGTCAAACCTTTTTTTCTCTCAAATTTAAATTTATTCTTGTATAAATTGATGTTAACCTAATAAATATGTTGAATTAATAAATTATTTAGCATATCTTTATAAATTAATGGATTGCATTTGTGTTTCTATGCGTTTCCATATTTTTCTGCGTTTCCATTGCGTTTCCGAAATGTTTCCGAAACGTTTCTATTTTTGAGTTGACCGAAACGGTACTTCGAAACGAAATTTTGATCCTTGGCGGTCACTCAACATGATATAGAAATGCTTTCTTTTAAGCCTACAAATGGAATAACTTTAATAGACGTAATTAGTAAAGCAATGTGGTGGCAAGAGATCCTTATATACATTCTAGGAAGTATAAATATAGATACGAGATATGGTTGCGATACGATACAGACACGGTAATACGACAAAGTCAAAGAAAATAGGATGTGAATACGGTCAAAAATATATTTTATATTTTTACCATGACGTAATTGGTAAGCATCGATCATCCCATGATAGTATACCCATAAAGTGAATGTGTCTAATTTAAAAAGTCATAACCAACGTTTAAGTAACTGATTTAACCAACATTTAAGTAACTAATTTTCTTAAAAGTAGGTGTATGGTGTAATTAACCAATTTTATGCCCTTTTGATATATGATAGTAGATTATACTTAAAAAACACCAACTTATCTCCAAAGTCATCTCAATTTTTCTTTTGCATCGATGTAATTGAATTTGAGAGAACATTGTACATAAAAATTTAAAAATATTTTATTAATTTTTGGATACGTCTACTGCATATTCGAGATGTATCCTCAAATATTCAATGAGCATGACATTCAATAAGGATGTTTATTTTTTCTTTCTTTTTCTTTAATTATGCAATTTAAAATTGAAGTGAACAAAGCTAAAATAAGAGGGAGGTAAAGGAGAGAGAAGAGAGGTAAGTGTGGATTAATGTGGTTGCTTGGCATTGGGGAGTGTGTTAGTTGAATTGTCTGAGATCGGATACATGAATATGGAAAACAAATTTAGGATGAAATATGAGATCAAAATAGATGAGAATTGAATCAATATTGACCGTTGTTGTACTTTTAGAAATTGCGAATTTAACTTTCGAGTTGTAATATAAGTTAGATATAAATAGATGTATCGTCTGGATTCAAATCCTTTTTCCTTTTATTTTGCGGGATGACTGTATCCGTATTGTTTGTATGCATGCTTACTAGTTTCTACCTCTCTGTCACATCCCTACACATGTGCACAGAGAACAGAGTAAAGTTTCCTCTGTTTTTATCCTAGTTTAAATAAGTTATTTTTCTGGAAATGGATGGGTATACTGTGGTATTTCCACAGATCCATGACTTCGATAGTAACAGTACACGACCATATTTTGTATGAAGATAGTTGGCTCTCAAGTGCATTGGAGCAATTCCTTTTTCTTATGCTCTTCCTGGTCTTCTTTGGTGGTAACAAAAAAGGACCAAATATAGTGACCTAAACAGATAGTTTGATTATCTAACTTTTGATCTCTGACTGTCAGGTGAGAAACTTGTTATTGACTGGATGCCTGTTCTGTGGACCACTGTTTCTGACATTCTGCTTCCTTAATACTGTTGCAATTGCTTACGGTGCCACTGCTGCATTGCCATTTGGTACAATAGTGGTTATAATTCTTATATGGACTCTGGTGACATCTCCTTTGTTAGTATTTGGCGGGATTGCAGGAAAGAATAGCAAGGCTGAGTTTCAAGCTCCTTGTCGCACCACCAAATATCCCAGAGAGATCCCCATGTTGCCTTGGTATCGTGGAACTCTTCCTCAGATGGCAATGGCTGGCTTTCTGCCTTTCAGTGCTATCTATATTGAACTTTATTACATATTTGCAAGTGTCTGGGGTCATAAGATTTACACCATATACAGCATTTTGTTTATAGTCTTCATTATTCTCCTAATTGTCACTGCATTTATCACGGTGGCATTGACATATTTTCAACTTGCTGCTGAAGATCACGAATGGTGGTGGAGGTATGTATCATGCTGAACAGAATATTTTTCGTTCTGTAATAGATGTTGACTGATCATGCCTTTTTTTCACTTATTTTCTTGTTCTGTAAGAGGGCATAGTTTATTTTGATCTATTTACAAGTTGAATTAGATGTAGTTATGCATGTTAGTGCTACGGCATTAGAAATTGCAGCCAGAGTCGTACTAAATGCCCATTAGATTTTCCCTTTGATAGATCACATGGTAAGTTGTTTGCTGTGATTCATGCCGAGTCTTTTACCTAAATGGTTTGGTAATTCAGTTGAGACTGTTGTGTTCTTCCTTCCTGTAGCTGAAAGCAATGGCAAAACAAAGATTCCTATTGGGACTGAAGAGATGTATTTCTTAATTGTTATTGTCAGGGGTTTAAACCACAATGACAAAAATTTGTATCTAATGGTCAATGTTTGGGTCATTGCAGAAAGGAAAGTACTCATTCCAGTGTTATGAGCTCAGTTAAAGTTTCAAGTACTAGCAGATTTGCTTAGAGTAGTATGTTAAAGTTCGTAAGAGGCTTTGATTAACAAGTCTGGGTAGGGGTTAAAGTAAGGCATGAAAATCTGTGAATTGTGCATCAGTAAATTGCAGAACTTGGATTTTAAGTAGGGCTGACTAGAAACAATGATGGTGCACAAACACATTAGCCTTAATACGTGGCCGGCTGCAACCGAGGGATGGATTGTTTCTTCATATCAAAATGCCACAAATGTTTGTATTATGATTTGCAGATTACACTCGGATTCTAATGAATACAGATATGTTGTGATTTTTGTGTTTGGTTTTGCAAAATAATAAGCTTAGATTGTTTAAGGACACATATGATATCTCGGTCTCAGAAAACTGCCCTTTTTAGAGATTTCATGTGCTTGGTCCAGCCGTCTACTTATATACGTTTGGTTGTTAACTTCAGGTCTTTCCTTTGTGGTGGATCCACTGGTTTGTTCATCTACAGTTATTGCTTGTATTACTACTATGCTCGATCAGATATGTCGGGATTTATGCAAACCTCATTTTTCTTTGGGTACATGGCTTGCATCTGCTACGGTTTCTTTCTTATGCTTGGGACCGTTGGTTTCCGTGCGGCTTTGTTCTTTGTACGTCACATATACCGCTCAATCAAGTGCGAGTAGAGTCAGATGGTTGGTCGTCTATGTGAAGAAGGTACGTTTTCCCATCTCTTTGGAGGTATATATTATAGATACAGGTTTGAGAGGAAGGTAGTTGAGTGTGTGTATCTGATACAATAACTTGTGTTTCTTCTGTTCAGCGTTGTTCAGGTGCACCGTTCGAAGAAAGTGCATTTTACACGATTCACAGATTTTGGTTAGTTTCAGTGGATAAAATGGACCAAATAGGATGTGGAAAGCACGCTCCCCCTTGTGTTTGTGACTCGATACTTGATGATAACGTAGTTTAGATTTACTTCTAAAAACTCCTTTTTTGTTTTTTATAGTATGCATAGCTCATATGAACATTATTGGCACATTAAGTGTGCATCTCTGCAGTTTTTCTTATCTATATTAAGTTTTCGTTCGAGCTATGCATTGTTGAAGTGTATGCCCACTAACGAGGAGACTAGGTAGATGCAAAAGTGTTTAAGCCTTCAAGCACTAGAAGGCTACTAAGTAGATCCTATGTCACCATTAAAAACTCAATTTCTTTTAATTTTTACTTGGATTCTGATAAACTTACTACTTGTTTGCTACAAATAAAATAATTGAACTTAATGTTCTACTTGATTGAATTTTGATGCAAAGGAAAGAAAGTGTGGAGTTGAAATAACTCGGAACGTTTTTTAAAAGATTACGTGGTACGTTTAGATTGAATATGCCCTTTTGGAATAAATATTCAGATGCTTGTGAACTTTCAGGTACTGTTTTATTTAATGTTTGTTCATTTATTCTTTTACTTGCAAATGCAATGTTTTATTTAATGTTTGTTCATTTATTCTTTTACTTGCAAATGCAATTTAGGCATCGGGTTTAACAATAATGATATTCCTTAACAATAATGATATTCCCCAACATACAACACCCGCTATCACCTCACCAGCAGGAACAAGAATGTAGGAGTACTTTTTTATGGATCGAAAAAAGTATGGTAGCCTCCTATATGCCTCGATAACAAACATTTTTGAAACGACTTGTCCTATTTTTGCCTCCGAACACTTCTACTGCAAGTAACTCTGGCTACATCAAAAACTGAAAATCTCATTCTATGTTTTTAAAACAGAGCGAATCAGAACCTTTCAAAAATAGTTGGATACTTGGACTCGAATTTTATTGAACGTATGGACAATAGAAAGTATTTTAAGGAGCTCTATCTTGGGAAACTACTAATCTATGCGAACAAAATTTATTGCTTGCTTTGAAGTTATGTAACAAGCATTATGATTAAGAAATGTCAACTCTATAGCACGTTAATTTAGTATTTATTGTGATAATTTAACTGCAATTTTCATTTTTAGAATTTTTAAAAGTAGAAGTCAAAGTAAGCACATAGTCAAAAAATATTTTCAAAAGTTAAAGACCAAGGTTTTTCGACTAAGTTGCATAGAAGTCATTAGCACCGTATGAGACTCTTTTTTTTTTTTTTTTGATCCAATCACCGTATGAGACTCACTGGCTCATCTTATATACAAGGTTAGGCCAAGATCACACAACTCGCCTCCTACTGTCAACGATCCGAACGCAAATCTGCGATTTGGTAATGAATTCGTCACAAATTCATAAAATTGAATCCGCAAATTTTATAATAATGAAATTCGTGCACCAAAAATACAAAAAAAATTGAACAAAATGAATATGAAGAACTCAAACCCATTAAAAGATTTCAACCACCTACTGCGCCTGTCATCCCAATGAGCCCAGTAACTTAAGTAAGGTAATCACTCTACTCTACTCTACTCTACTCTACTCTACATATGAATTTTTGTTTACCTACCTGATTAAGTATGATATTTCTATCCGACTTCTGACCAAATTAATCGGGTAAAAAATTAGATGAGCACTTTTGTAGTTATTAATTTTTAGATCATTTTAATAATTCAATTAAATAATATGCACCAATTTAACAACATAATAAATCAATAACACTAAAACTTAAAACAATTATAATAAATTACAAGAAAGTATGAACATCACTCCATAATTATTACACAAATACATTAATAATTATTTAAAATTTAAACAATATTATTAGAGAATTAAAATTTTTAGTTTATATATATATATAAATGCAAGTAGGATAAAGGAAAATTACAAAAGTTAATAATTATTCTGTATTTCTATCCAATTTAATCAAAAAACTAAAAATTCTTCCACATTTCTATCCAATTTTTTCTTTTAATTAAACCTTCAATAGAATTGAATAAAATCAGACGGAATAATAAAAAAATATGACCAATCAAAAATTAAAACACTCCTAATCGTAAGAAAAAATTAATCAAACATTTAAGAAAAGATAACTACTGCCGCCCTTTTATAAATCTTTTCCATTTATAATGCTTGCGAATCTACAACTTTGGGATTTAAAGGGTAGGCTGTCGTTTTTAAAATTGTCTTCCCATTGAACTTCTTGTTACTCTATCGATGTGGGAAGGGAGTTTTGTTGTAAAATGTCCCTTCCCTTTTTCTTTATTTCTTTACATAATCATATTTGTTGTTTTTAATATTTTGACATCCTCTTTTTTAATATATATCACAATGTCATATATATATATATATATAAATTTGACGTTCTTAGTGGCACTTTCGCTCTTAAATTTTTAAAAAATTTTACGTTCTCATGCTTCGCTTTTTCTTACACTTCCGCTGTCACTCCCGTTTGTGCTCTATGTATGTGACTTAGGATTTGACTTCTTATTCTCTAAACAGTTTGCTGACGATTAAGCTATTTTTTGGGGAAAGAAAGTGACGATTTTATTTGTGGGTGTAAAGAATGCTAGGAGTTGAGACTTGAGGGGATCCACGTGCTACACCTTTGTGTTAAATTCTATCATACGCTTGTCGTAGAGGAAATTTGAGGTGGCCCACATCTCTTACAGGAAACTTTAGGTGGCCTACATGTAAAATTAATATTTTTGTAAGTTTGAGACCAATTTGTTGAGATCTTTTTTTTTGAAGGAACTTAAAAATTGTTTAAATTCGAATAGTTTAAGAAATGAACCGAGCCCAAAACGAGTAAAAGTCGAGCCGAGTCCGAATAACTTGATTATTTTGCGTATAAACGAATTGAGTTTTGTAAGTTCAAGTCGAGCTTTTAAACTTATTTTTTAAACGAATCTAAAAAATTATTCAAATTCAGTTCGTTTAGAGTTTGAAGTTATAAGTTGAATTCTAAATTTATAAAAACACAATAACCGTTGAGATTGATAAATTTTCACATATTTTGATTAAATGGTATAAAATTTATCTCATTTTTTTTTTTGTTCCAAAACCCTTAAAAACTACGTATTTAAGCTAACTCAAAATAGGAGCGGTGTGGACTTGTTCACATGATTTATCCTCCAAGACTTCATTTTTGGATAAGATTATTAAAGATCTTTGGAATTTGAACTAGCTCAATATTTGATTTGTTAAGACTTGTTTAAATATTATATTTTCTAAAATTACATTGTAAATGAACTTGTTAGAAGCAAAATGTGTCTCGTAAACTAAGCTCCGATCTATCCAACTCAAATAAGTTTTTTTTTTTTTTAAAAAAACAATTCTTATTTTACTACCAAATATTATAAGCGTAATATTGGGTTAATTTATTGACGTAATTCATTATAATAATTGAGTTAGTAACGAAATTTCATATTGGATGATTTTTTAATTTTCTTTTGACAAATGATGAATTTTTTACATGAGGACCCAAATTCTTATCGAAAACACTAGCTTTCGATCTCCATCTATTTTAATATTAATTTTTCGTAGTTCAACTAATTATATAATCTATCATGACCTATACTAAGGGTTCTTGTGTTTAGTTGGATTCCTCGCTAATGCACAATGAATGATCTAGTCGACATGAATGTACGGCAGCACCAAGTATCAATCAATGAATGATATGAATGTACTGCAGCACCAAGTCTCAATCAACAAAATAGTAAAGTCTATTATCAATCTACTGATAGATAACGATTAAGTTAATAAATAAAATCAACAAATAAAATCAACCAAGCAATCCCAATATCCTTTGACAGCACGCGCGTATAATTGCTTACAAAATTTCTACTCGTCTATGAGTCAAAATTATGATTTATATTTGACGAGTAAAATAATACGGACAACAATGACGTAAATTGAACCGCAGTTCGATGAATTTCACGGTCTTCTACCGTATATCCTTTCACTCAAAAATTTGAATTTAATGTGAACTGCAATCGTCTGAATTCTCTCCTAGCCTTTTTCTCTCTGACTCTTATAAACGTGAAGATAAAGGTTGTGGTTGAGAGAATTAAGAAGTGAATTTATTTATAGGTTATCGTAATTCGTAGAGACCCTAATGAGAAATAAAAGTTGGGTTTCCAATGAGTTTAAGAATTCTATGTCCAATCCAAAACAAATAATCTACAATCTATTAATAATATATTAGTCTATTAAAAAGTTATTATTAATCTCTCATGCCTTGTGTCAATATTATAGTTCGAGCTATTCGTTATTATATGCTTAATAATCTCATCATATTTAAAATTATAAATGTCAGTCAATAATTAAATTAATGATAATTATATTTAATTTATTTCTTTCTTTTTATCCTTGATATCTTACCACTCGATTTATTTGTCGTGTCGGATAATTAAACTCACATGCAGGGTTTGACATGGACAAAACTTATGAGTTTCTTCAAAAGGATATAATCAACTCATTTAAATATTGGGACGTGATTTTCTTTAATAATTAATTTCTACCTTATAAATAATGTTATATGTCAATTCACTGAGTTTATTGACTCAAATATGAATCTCACTAGTTAATGAATTAAAGTGACAATTAGTATATGCACGTGTTAATTAAATATCTCACAATTAAGAGTTTAACTAATCATAATAACTATGTAGTATTTATTTTCTTATTTAATAATAATAAAAAATAACCTCAATAATGGTCATATACGAGACATTAGACAATTTCTTATAACCAAGACATACTATGCCAGAAGATTGCACTGCAATCCAACCAATTATGTGTTCAATTCTATTTAAGACTGTGAACATTTTATCATATCGTACAAAAATCTGATAATTTGATCTTCTATGTATAAACCAAACTCTACACACATGGGCAGAGCTACATTGGGACCGGGGGTGGGCACTTGTCTCCCCCAATTTTGGATCACTTTTGATGAGACCCCATAAGATTACTCAATGTACCACATTTATCGTCCCTAAAATTTTGAAAATTTACATAATGGTACTAGTCCCTTTTTTCCCCAGTAAATTAGTAGTTTATTAGCCCTCTAAAACAAATGTTTTACTTTTGGATCAAGTAAATTGGATGTAAACGTCATGATCTATTTATATATATTGAAAAAAATATAATATTTCTATTTTATTTAATACACTACTTTCCAATCATTTAAAAATAATTGTATAGCTATCATTTATTATTTTTCGATTTGTTTGTAGTGTATACCTAGTAAAATATAATTGGATGCAAAAGCCACATGTTATAACCCAAAAGTATTTTATGCTATGTCAAACATGTAATTTCTCTATAAAAACGAGAATGATTTTAATTATATTTTACAATTATATAAAGAATAATTTTACTACAGACTTTGTGATTGTATGCGTTGGTAGAAAATTAGTGAGAAATCTAACTTACAATTAATCAATTATGAAAAATCTTAGAGATTTAAAAGAATATTGTATTTCATATAATACATGATTGTGTTATTGTTTCGAATCTTAGTCTATTTTGTTATTTTTTCTCTCATTTTTTTTGGTATCAACTATTGAATTATTTTTAGTTATATTTTTTTCCCTCTCATTCCTGGCTCCACTCCTATCTATACATCAGATTTTCTATAATATAAAATAAAAAATATACATGCATAACATATATTTAATATAATACAAATATTTTATTCATACAGACTCTCAATAGAAAATAAACAACGTTTATTAAATAATAAATTGAGTTTCATTATAAAAAATTAAATTTTAATATATAAATCTACGAAGTTTAATACAATGTTGAAAAAAAATTTGGTACCATACTTTCATTTACTACATTTGTGGTTACATTTACTATATTTGTGGTATTTTTACAATTACTGTGGTACCCAAAAAAATGGTAAAATAGTTACCACAATAGTGATAAAAATATCTATAAATATGGTATACCCACAAATGTGATAAATCACCAACAAAAATGATAATTTTTTTGTACCTAAAAAAAAGGTAAAAATTGTTATTACAAATATTATAAAAATATCTACAAAAATAGTAAATCAACCACAAAAATGATAAATTTTTTGGTTGTAAAATAACTACAAAAATTATAAAAACACCATTTAAAGTAAAAAATTTTAGAAGTATGGTAACCAAATTTCTTTGGCCGAACCGTAATCAAATCCATAACTCTATCATAAGTATTATTGCTCTTTCAAAGTTTGGCACTCATTGCCCAAACACAATTTACAGAAAGAGAGAAATGATTGGTCTTCTCACTCCCCAATTGAAGCCTCTTGCCTTGGCCTTACTCGTGAAAGGTTAAATGTTCATCGCATGCAGTTTTTCAAAGGCCTATTGTCCATAAAAGCTACAACTGAGATTTTCAAAGGTCCATATAACTTTTTTCACTCTTTTTTCCCCCCAATGAGAGCACCAGAGAACTGACAATCAAAGTGAGTGGGTGGCTGGTAATGTGTGTGTGTGTGTGTGTCTTGCCTGGGTTGAGAGGACTGGAGCTTCTGTGGAAAGCTTACAAAATTTTGGGCACTGAAAAACATGGTGTTTTATTGCATTAAAAGTTGAATGGTACCCATGAAAAAAGCCACGGGCGACTTGTTAAAAAGTCGCTTTAATCCTACTTCTGACTTCTGATTCCGGTGTTCCATTTTCAGATCTGAGGACCCACATGCCTTTTTTTGTTTTCTTTTTAAGAGTAATTTTATTTTACAAATTTTAATACCGTACAAAGAAAATTACTAATTTTAATAGTAAAATTATATTTTTTAAATGTGAAATTTTAATTACTAGAAGAAAATTCATGATCGATTATGAAATACTATCATCAATCGTGAATTTCCTGAAGTAATTGATCATGCACTTTATAATTATAACTTATATTTTAAAAAAAATTATAATTTTTAGTATGGTATCAAAGACAATACTGTAATCTTTAAATTTCTCTTCTTTTAATTATATGAATTCAATTACGATACTTCTGATTTTTTTCTAACAAAAATCATTACATGGCGTCGTAATATTTACGAGGTATTATGATACTATTTTTTGGTTTCATATTAAGATTACTATAAAGTAAGAGTGCCGTTAGAATTTAATTTGATAAAGGTATGATAACAAAAAGATTGTTTGGGATCGATACTAAATGAATCCTAACATTATTTTAATATTGATCTTAATTTTGTTTTTTCATAATCTATTGAGCTGTCTTTTTTACTTGTAAACTTTAGATAACAAGGTATCTCTTTTTGTTACCATAGTCTTACCTTTACATTACTCTAATAACACATCATAACCGAATTCTCACAGTTATAAATTTGAGGAAGTTTGAATGTATGCAAATGCAAGTTAATTTACGTCTTTTGGGGGAGTGACTGTTTGCATGATATGAATCTCGAATGGAGAATTTTATTCTCTCTCTCTCTCTCTCTCTCTCTCTCTCCATATATATTGTTTACATGAAATAACATAAGATTCTTTCTTTTGCCAAATTCATCCGTGCTCACATGAGAAAACAATTTACAGAAATGGTAACAAAATGGGTTGAAACATTGCATGTTTTCAATCTTGCCAGTCTGCTTGATTCCAATTATCTCTTGACATTATTAAATTTCAACCACACACTCAAAAAATATTGTCAAATATAAGGATGTTATTGCATAAAATCCAACGATACGATTCACTCAAAGCTGATTATGACTTAATTTGGATCAAATTATGATCTCAAGAATAGGCATTAATCTTCAAACATGATAACAATCCTAAAATTTTACAATCGATCCCAAACAAACTCATTTTGTCTAACCGCATCTAATGGAATTCTAACTTCACTCAATTTACCACAAGTTTTGTCTACATTGCTGAAAAATAATCATTCAATATTCTAGAATCCAACTAGATCAGACATGAAATTTTCACAAACAGTCAAAGTGGTTACAAATTCTGGGGGAAAACATGTGATTTCTTCAAAAACCAAGCCACCATCACAAAGTATTTAATCTTTGGAACTTCTTCTTGCAAGCAAGACAATTTATGTGCAGAATGTTGGAATTCATTTCCTTTCTTGCAACATCTTCCAGCACTTGCGCCTTATTCAACTCCATTTCAGCAACTTGTCTGATTTTCTTTGCCTTCGTGAACTCTTGCTCAGCCAATTCAAACACCCATTTTGCTTGTTGCCGCCTCTCTTCTGCCAAGCCTCTCTCTTCCCAGGCCACCCTCAGCTGCTCATGCGCTGCCTCTCTCAACCTTGATGCTGCCAATTCATGTTCTTCAATATCAACCCTGTGCTGGAAGTAGGCTTTCCATGCACAATTGTTCAATATTGGTGAATGGTTTATTTCGTTTTCTTCATTATTAATACTTAGAGATCCAATTGATAGACTTAATTGGGTGGCATGATATGGCCTGGAGGACTAAAAATAGATGGTTTTGGACTTAATTTTCGATGGAAGTTAGAGATAGAGTGATTGTTTTGTACCGAAAACACGATTTCGGGTTTATTCTGATTGGGTATGTTCCAAATTGGAGTAGAGGTGGTGCTTGAATTTGAATTTCTAGGAGCTGGTGACTGCAATTCTGTGTGGATAGTAGTCCTACCTTTGCATGACTCTTGATGCTCCATGAAAATGTCTACCCTGTGGGAATTAAGATAAGTGTTATAAAACAATGAATTGAATAAATTTGGACAAGGGCTCACATGCACTCACCATATATTCTCATTAAGCACCTAAACAAAAAGAAAGCATGGTTTAGGATTGCGGTATTGTCTATCGACTCTGAAGGTACCAAGACATGTCGGTCATTGTATAACAAGATAGTATGAGCAATGCTTACAAAAAAAATACATTGAAGAAGTGGAACACATGATAAATTCAAATCATATCGCGGTGTTGCATAATGATACAAATCAACTTAATGGTAAGGCCTCAAATGACTCGAGGTAACACAGAACTATAATAGATCATGTAAGTTGTTATGCATCCTGACACTTTATCTTGAAATTGAATGAACCGGCTTTATATTTATATATATCCATTTATAGGAAGACACCATTTAAGATACTGGCTGGCAAGGTTTTGATGTTACCAACCAAAAGTTTTTTCAACAGAAACTTTGATGGTTGTATTAATCATCAATGATCAAACTATAGTCATTTTTAAAATTTTCCACAGTATTATTGTTTTCAACTTATTTCTCAAACTACCCTCGATTTTTGTGATAGTTTAACACTTATACAAAAACATCAATAAATTGAAAACCAACCTAAAAATTATGACAGAGAAAGGAACAAGATCAGAAAATCGCGAAAAACTTGGATATTAAAGATGAAATTAATTAATAAAGCAGAACCTGGAGAAAACACGACCACAGTCACAAGAATGGCCTCTGGTACCACAAGTTTTGAGATGAGCCTTCAAATCAGCTTGAACAGCATAACCTTTAGAGCACTTGTCACAAACCCATTGCTTCTGATTGCTATGTTTCCTTCTGAAATGCTTCTTTACTCCCACCAGATCACCAAGTGCATGGCATGGATCATGGTGCAAGCAAGTTGGCTCTGGACAAACGTAAACTCGCTTCCGGGCATCGCTACTCTCTCTCTTCAGTAGCTTCCATGGGACCTTTCCAATGCATTTGGAAGCGATTGACAGACAGATAAGTCAATTGGCAAAGGGTTTGTGAGAAGAAACATGAAATCACACTGATCATAAGTCAATTTATAAATAAGGGATGAAATCATAAGTATTATCAAGTTGTGTGGGCCTAGTGGTGCCTAGCGCAGTAGCACCCCATTAAAGGTCTTTCCCTCGGAGGCGTTTGTTTTTAGTATTAGAGTGATATAAAGAGATGATATTAGGAAAATAGTACGTGAGATTCATCTTATACGTTGTTTGTTTGACATTTTATAGTCAGTACTATTTTCTGGGTCGTAATACCGACCTGCTATGAACAGTAGTCATAATGCTTTGTAGAAAGTCTTAATAAATATCACCTAGAGGTGGTATTATATTCTTGGTATAAGTATTATAAACTAAAAAAATCGAAATACCCTCCGGTACAATTTACATATAAAAGTCTAGCCGCAATTTTTGACTTTTTAAAGGTTAAAATTATTTTTCACATTAATTAGCCGCAATTGCTGACTTTTTTAAGTAGGTATTACACAAATAATATTTGTGATAAACAAACAAGGAGAATAATGAAATTATAGTTTAACACCGAATATAATATACTATTGAATTGGAGTGAAATAGTTATAAAATTTTATACCATCTAAATTTTATAATCGAAACAAACATGTCCTCCTCGAGGTATACCAGGTTTGTAACTTGGGTTTAATTTCCGAGAAAGAAAACTGTTGAGTTGCTTCTAGTAGTTCAGTGGAGTTGGGGGTGAGGATCATCTGCTGTTAAAAAATTAACAGTAGAATATAGACATAATGACGCAATTTTGGTATAAAACAAACGTTGTTTCAATTAATAGTACCTCTACTAAGTTGGACCGGAAGTTAAGATTGTCCTCAGGGGAGGTTCGCGGGTTCTCCGTCTAGGCCCCTCTTGAGGACTTTCCCATATAATGAGGGTTGCTAGGTTAAAGTACGCTTGATAAGGACTCCACGTCTGGTTGCCTTTTTTCTACCCAAATTTTTCATAGCAAAATAAAAGTGTTTTTGGGTGAAAAATAATACCTTGTGGCGGCGCCGGTGCATCTGGAGATTCTGCTCCCTTTGGAACCCTTGGTTGCAGATTTCACAGATGTATTGATCTGATTCCATTAACGTCTCGGGAGAGAGAGAAACTACTTGTGCATCAGGATCTACGATAGTGGCCATACAACACAATAAATCAATAATCCAAAGAAAAAAACAAAAACAAGATATAAACTAGGGATCGAAAAAAAAATTGATTTTGAAAATCTGCAACTTTGTGATTCTGACCTGGTGTCCCAACAGGCCTTCTTTTCCTCTTATTGTTACTGAAACCATCTTCTGAGCAAGCAAAAACCTCAGAAGAATCATGAAGAGTGAAAAAATGGGTGGCTAACATTAGTTTTGAGACCTAACTTTCTCTCCTCTAGTTAGTTTTGAGACCTAAGAGGTTTCACCTCAGATATCAACCTGACAATTCAAATTTTGTGCTACTGCTATCATCTCTCAATCTTGCATATGCATATGCACATGCCAGGGATGTGTTGGTTTTGTTGAGAGAGAGAGAGAGACCTCGTAAACTACACAAGCTATACCCTGTCCAAAATTGTATCATTGGTCTGAGATCAAAAGAATTTGTGGAAAAGACTTCTTCAGGCATTAAAGCTATCTACTGTTGTGAACATAGAGGTACTGAGATCATTTTTATAACTGATAAAATAGGAAAATGTTATAGAACTCAAATGTAATCAAAAAAATTATAATTTAAATGTATACTATATTTTAGATGAATGAGTTGTATTGAAAAACTTAATAGGACCTACTAATTATTCAAGAAATAATATATATTTAGGTTACAACATATTAGAATTCATTTGAGCTACGTACCATTACTCAAGAAAATATTGTGTGCTCCACGGGGCACCACATGACAATGCGCTCTATATCACTAATGAAAAATGAGTAATATTATTTAGATTTAAATTTTTAACTTAATTTGTTTACTTAAAAATGTAATTTTATTATAATCATTAAATTAATATTAAATTTTAATGTTTAATAGAGTGCATAATCAATCTAATAATTGTAGTTAATTAGGTTAGTAATTAGGCGTAAATACAATTGCTCATAAAAAATTGTACATGACCAATGACTGGTTATCATCTATTATCTTCTCAAAATTTTTTTGTGTGTGTTCCTAATTGTGACAAATTCTCATTTATCTTGTTAAGGTTTTGCATCTATATATGTATGTTTTCAAATTATTTGTTATTTTTTATCTTGTTAAGATTTTGCATCCATATTTCTTATTTTTTTATTATTCAATTTTGTGTATGTCTTTGATGTTTTTTTTTTCATATTCAGTTTTTCGTCTTGTAATTTTGTTTGTTCCTTTAATCTTTACTCAGTTTTTTTTCCTTCTTGTTTTGGTTTGCTTATTTCTTTTTGTTTTTTTATTGTTTCATTCTTTTCTGTCTTATTTCGTTTTGTTTGTTTGTTTCTTTTTTTTTTTCTCTTGTTTGGTTCTTTTCTTTTTTCTTTTTTCAACATGTTTTTTTTTACTTGTTTCTTTTTTCGTTTTTTTCTCTTCTTTCAATTTTGCTTGGTTTTTTTTTTCTTGTTTTGTAAACATATTTATGCATTCAAATTAATTGTCTTCTTTCATTATTCTTTACATACGAATTTTTTTTTTCATTAAGGAGGTGTATATAAAATGAGTGAGCTTAACTATTAATGGGGTGTATATGGTATGTGGTGGAATTAGTTACTAATGAGGTTAATATAGAAGGGATAAACTTAGTAGTTTGATAATGAGAAATTAAATGGAGTGGGAATGGAGGTTTGTGGAGTGAGAATAGCCCCACTCATATCTATATGATCCTAATTCAATTTTCATTCCTTTTACATATCTTTTTTCTATCTCTCACACATTTTAAACACACATACTCTCATCTCTTATATAACTCTATCTTTTTATCTACCTCATACTCACACACACGCTTTCTCTCAATCCTAAACGCAAATAATAATATAAAGTAATAGAAGTTGGAGAGTTTGGTTTGAACGGCTGTACATATCTAATAATAACAAAATGCATCAATACCCATTAAAACTCTAATCTCTCTATATATCATACTCTCATCTCTCATAAGTCTATCTCATTTCTGATATAAGTCTCTCTCTCTATACACCCGCCAATACACACACCTGCCAACATCGACTCCTATCCAGAAAAAAAGAAGATATTTTTAGGTATAATGATTAAATATATAAATTGTGTTCATGTTGATATTTTTTAAGGGTCGTATTTTTAGAGAAGTTTTGTCAAATTTTTTAGAAAATAGTGTTTTTAAATTGATTTTGAATTGTGTAACCACCAACAACTGAACTAGTAAAATTACATCTCAATAATTCTAAAGAAATTTTTATAAATACTTGTTATACAGGCAACACTATTTTCATAAAACAAAATAATTATATCAATGTTTGTCTACATGCTATAGGCTAGCATTTGACTAAAATTAAGAACTTAATAAATTCATAACAAGCCTCATCTTCACAATCCCTTAAGGATAATGATTTTGAACAAGAAAATATCAAATCACCAGTTGATACTTCTACCTTTAATCTTCATAATAAAGTTGAAGATGAGTTCATAATGCACTCAAAGATAAATTAAAAGGATTGTCATAAAATGTAATTTCTAAAACAAAAGGTGAAGAGCAATTTGAAACTGAAATTCAACAATTTAAAGATTCTCTACATCAAATACAGTCTGAAGAAATAAATAAAATTGAATTTTTTAAACCAAAATCTCAAACTAATATATATGCACAAGCCCCTCCAATGTGAACTTATTATCAATGAACAACACCTCAAGATATTTTGTTTGAAGAAAATTTTTTTATTGATCAACAAGGATATGATGTCTCCAATTTATGAATGAAATATTGATGACATGTCTGAATATGTAATTCACCAAGTCTTATAAAATTTTAGTGTATGCTTCAACATGTAAAGTTAATCGCAATTCTGATCATGCTACTGTTAAATTTATTACCACCGGATTTATAGGCCAATAAAAAGACTGGTGGGATAACTATTTAAATCTAGTTCAAAGAAATGAAATATTAAATACAGTCAAGATAACAACAACAGAAAATAGAAGTATAATTACTCAAGAAAACGTTGTATACACCTTAGTACAAACCATATTAAAACACTTTGTTAGATCTTGTTTTCAAAATACTGATAAAAGTAAAGAACTTTTAATGAATTTAAAATGCCCCACATTAACACATTTTAGATGGTATAAGGATGTATTTTGGGCTAAAGTTTTATTACGTTCATATGCTAATAATGAATTTTGGAAAGAAAAATTTATATTAGGATTGCCTAGCTTATTGTTAAAAAAATTAGAATTCGCTTAAAGCAAAAACATGGAGGATTTAAAATCCCTTACGAAAATTATACTTATGAGGAACAAATTTTTGAATGTGTTTCAGAAGGATTAACTCTATATAATAATTTAAATCTTAAAGCTCAACTTAAGAAACAAAGATTAACTGGCAGAAAAGAACTTGGAGAATTCTGTAATCAATTTGCTCATAATCTTGATATTCCAAAAGTTAAGGTTTCTAGTAAAAGAAAACCTTACGCTAAGCCTTATAAAAACGGTAGAAAACTTTATAAAAAGAGTTATATTAAGGACCAAGAAAAGATAAATACACCCACTAAAAAAACTAAAGATAAAAAGCCTCTTCTTAAATGTTTTAAGTGAGGAAAGGAAGGTCATATTGCTTCCAAATGTTCAACTAAAAAATAGATTAGTGAATTAATTAATGATGAGGACCTTAAAGAGAAAATCTTTAAAATTATACTAAACTCAGGAAGTGAATTAGAAGATAATTCTGATAGCTTCTCTTCTGAAGATTACAATATTAATGAAATTAATAATTCATCTTTAGAAACAGAATTTTTAGAACAAGATAAAGCCTGTTCTTCTCATTGTAAAGTAGAAAACGATTATTATAAAACTATTTTAGTTATGAATGAATTAAGTATAAATACTTTGACTAAGTTACAAACATTTGTTCTTGATCTTATAGATAAAATTCAAGATCCAGATTCTAAAAGAAAAGCTATTAAAAAATATTTAGAGATAAATCCAGAAGATAAGAGACCTACTTTGTCGAGACTATAGATAAATCCAGAACATAAGAGACCTACTTTGTCGAGACCATATTCATTAAAGGAAGTCCTTAATAGAACTGAAAGTGACATGGTGCTAACCCACTCCATATAAAAGAAATTTTGTCTATTACGATTTAAGACTTAAAGAAAGAAGTTCATAATGTCGAAAAAGACATAAAAGTCATAAAGGCTAGACTCTTAACTTTAGAAAAATTGCCACTTAAATAAAGTGACATAAAACATGATAAAACATCACTATCACACTCTTCACATAATGAATACTTAAATGTATTAGAAAAAATAACTTATCATAAATGGTATGTTAAAAACATATTAGTTATAAATTCTGAATTTACAGTCGAAATTATTGCTTTAATTGACAGTGGAGCAGATATGAATTGCATAAAAGCAGGATTAATTTTGACTAAATATTTTGAGAAAACTATTCAGTTAGTAAGTACTGTTGATGGTTCAAAATTAAATATAAATTTCAAACTTTCTAATATTATTGTATGTAACCAAGGAATTTGTATTCCTACCACTTTTATACTTATTGATAATTTAAATCAATTGATGATTTTGGGAACATCATTCTTATCTTTAATCGAACCTATATAAAGAATTGATTTTAAAGGAATTTTGACTACTATAAGTGGTCAACAGATATTATTTGAGTTTATAACTCCACCTCAAATAAAGTTAATAAATCAAATAAAAGAAAATCTGATTTATAAAGCAATCCAAATAAATTTCCCATCAACTTCTAACATATTGGGAAGTGATGTTTATTTTGCAGTAAAAGTCCAAGAAGTTCCAGAAATGAGTCATAGTCCAAATTCATTTTCTTTGTACCTTATTGCCAAATCCCTAGAACTTCTTGAATGTATTTGTGATTATGCAGGTGAAGATATTTTTAGCTTTGCCTCTACCTGGCGTAATATTTTTTGCAAGGTTTCACTTTGGTGTGTCTATTGCAATGCTATGGAAGATCAACTAATTGATTATATACCTATCTTTTTGCTAAGAAATGCAAGATGCCAAACAGAGTCCTTCAAAGAATCTTTAACATTTCATCTTATACTTGAACTTAATGGCTGGTATTATGATTGGAAATATAAACAATGGATGGAGAATATTGTCCCTGAAGGATTTTGTCAAGATATGATAAATAAACTTGGTGTTATAACGGTTAGAACCCAAATTTTTGCATATAAAAATGTATACTATTATGATGAATATAAAAATGCCTTTTATGCATATAAAAGTGCATATTATTTTAATCCATATAAGGATACATATTGTTTTAATGCATATAAAAATGCTTATTATCCTCCACTTACTATATAGAGATTGTCACATAAAGGTGATATTGATGCTAATCCGTCAAAACAACTTAAAGTTGTTGAAACATTGCTGTCAAATAAAGTTGACAATAAAGAAATTTTATCCAGAGATAAATTTCTCTCTATACTTCCTAGATCTTTGACTTTGCCTCCATATATGTAGCTCAATTTTATATTTTTTTCTAACTTTATTAAAAAGATATATCCTTATGATATTTATGATCCCAAACTTATCAGGGACTACCAAGTTAGTTATTGGAATAATTACCTCATTGACTCTAAATGTCAGATTATTGCGAAATGTTTTAAAGACATAGATAAAGAAGAAGATAAAACTTCAACTGATAAAGCTTTAACTTCTACAACTATTGTTCCCACTACCAGTATAAATACTGGAACTAAATTCAATCCTATTGAAGTTTTTAAAGAACTAAATAAAAAAGAGAAACCACATTTAAATCCTGAGTAGCTTAAAGTAGTAGTCATGGACGAATTCCGTCTTCAGGTTATGTCTACATTTGACATAAGCAAAACTGAAAAGATGGATCTCGTTAATACTCGTTCAGTTGCCATAAAAGGCAAAGAGAAAGTTAAAGTTGAGGAAGAAGATAGGAAATCTCCCACTCCTATTAATTCTGATGACAATTTTATGGATTCTCAGAGATATACCCTTCTTAAAGGTAATATTACTATTAATTAAGATTTGCTAAATGATGATATGGAGATAAACCTTCATGATATCAACGATAATATGTTTTGTAATTTGTTTTACAGGAAATGATCAAATAAAACTGATTTCTCGAATAAAGCCGACCCAGAAGAAGTGACGCGCGCTCTGATGTCACTATATGAAAAAGTGACACATGCCCTGACATCACTATATGAAGAAGTGATGCACGCCCTAACGTCACTATATGAAGAGGTGACGCATGCTCTGATGGCACTATAAAGATTGTGAATACTGTTCAATAAAAAATGTACAGTATTTATGACGCATGAATTGACGTTATTGTAAATTATTAAAGTTGTGAACAATATAAAGTTGTAAATAATATAGGATAGTTTTGAAATCCAGATTTCATGTCTGGCTTCTATAACTAGGGGTGCAAGCCCGACTTGTGGAGCACCGCCCCCTAGACAGCCCTCAGCACCGCATCTCACACACCATCCCTCATCAACCCTTGACTTCCTTCTTTCCCTTCTTGCACCATTCGTGAACCCTCTTCTCTTGTAAAAGCCTCTATCTTTCACCTTCGACCACTACTACTGTAAGTGTGTCTTGTACATAAGTTTAAATAAAACAAAAGTTTTCGCTTATATTTCGCGCTCATCTCTGGATCCTCCCCCTTGTTGGTATTAGAGCCATGTGTATGGTAGTTTAAATATATTCTGTTGGTTTATATGAAGATCTATTACTAATTCTTGTTGCTTATGTAATTGTGATTTAATTCTGTTAGACTACTGTTATTATGAATTTGTGAATTTAATCTTGTTATAATAATGTTTTTTTGGGCTTTTATTGTTTGTTAAAATTTTGTAATGATGATGATTCTTTGTTGCTTCCTATGGTTTTGCCTTCAATGTCGCGTATTAGGGATGGTGTTAGGCCATTTTTACGTAAGAAAGGAGTGTTAGGTCGTTTGTATTCCCTTCAAACATCGATAGAATTGATTGCAAAAAATAGGATGTTTAGAAAAATCATTATAGCAGGAATTTGCCAACAATAAGATGCTGAGAAGATTATTATACTACGATTATTGTAGCATAATTAAAAGGCGAATTACAAAAGCAACTAGAAGAAGGTAATAGTGAAACATATAAGTCAATAAAACAACTCTGAGAAACTACTATGACTTTAAACTTATTTAAATTTAAATTTAATTATAAAGATGATTATGTTAAAAATATGGAAGAAATAGAATTCTCTGATATTGAAAATAAATTGCAGAACTGGGATATACCTCAGTACCCCACTGAGAAAATCTATAATATTAACACTTTTGATTTTAAATCGAGTTTAACTATCAAAATGATTGAAAGGACTGTTCCTTTTGATCAAAATAGAGATATTTTACAACTGTTAACTGAAAAAAGAAGTCTTAAAGGCTCAAGATAGTAATTATAAATTTATGCATATTGGATTAGTTCAAGTTGCTTTAAAACCTTTAACTCTTCAATGATTAAATGTCTCTTTTATGTTAGCACTAAGAGATGCTAGATGTCTTAATTTTGATCAATCTTTAATGGGAGTTATGCAATTCAGCTTAAGTACTAGTCCAGTTTATTTTAACTGTTTTCTTAATCTTTATGTATCTTTAACAGATCAAAATATTTTAGATGTTTTAACATGCAATATTAAAACTTATGGTTACAATTATAAAGATGACACAAATATAATTGTGTTTACTTATGAGTCTATTATAAAGTTATGAATATTTTATGTCCTAAAGCTAAACTTCTCAACCTTAAAAGTCAAACAACTATAATCGAAACAAATACGGTTAAAAATAAAATTGAAGTCCCTAAAATCATTAAATGGTCAAAAATTCAATTTTCAGACACCTGGCAATTGGAGTTTGTGGTTCCTAAAGACCCAGAGATAAATGAAGAAATAACCTAGATCGCCCAATCATCCCAGGGTGATGTTACGAAAATATTTGCTAGAACTAATTCTAGAAATTATTTAAAATCTTCTGATAAATCAGAAACTTCATCAGACTATTATACACCTTTAAAAAAATCAACTTCCTCGGTTCAAAATTGAAGAAGAGATCAAAAACCCATAATTAAAGGAATTAAAATTTCAAAAAATAATATTTCACATGGTATATACAGACCAGATAATGAATCTTCCTCCTTACAGGAAGAAGACTTTGATCCAACCCCATTCGAAATCGAATTTCAACTATAGTTTCTATAGATTTACACCCAAGAAAATTACAGCTGATAAAGGAAATCTGTAATAAAGAATTTTATCTTCTTAAATATAAAGAATTTAGAAATTGGTATTTTAAAACAATGAGTTCGGAAGAACTTCAAAATTATAAAAAAATATTTTACCTTTATATAAAAAGGGAAAAAAGAATAATTCTTTTTATTAATTGGTTTTTGAACTATTATGTTCCATCTGATACTGAGCAAATAAATGAAATAAAAAATTTCTTTCCAAATATTGAAGAAGTCGAGTTTATAAATGAACTTAAGAGAAAATTAAATAATATTTCTCAAATAGAAATAGTAGAAAATCAACAGATCAAAACAATAATTGATGAGACTTTAAAAGATAAAATTTAACTATTTCAAACAATGCCTCTCTTACAGACAATTCAAATCAACTTTTCCATAAAAGAAAGCATGAAAGCAACTCTACGAACTCCACAAAAGTCTCCAAAGAAAAAGACAAGAAGACTATTAAATGTTTGGATTAATTATAAAATGCCCCCTTGAACTTTGGATCTTATTTCAATCAGGGCCCTCTGGTTTAAAATTGAACAATTTACCCCCTTCAAGTTCTAAAATTAACAAGTTGACTGATTAATTAGACAAAAAATTTAAAATTACTTTTGTACCCTTAGCCTTTATTCATCTCCATTTTTTTCTTTTCTCTTTACCTAGTTGATCCAAAATCTCCAACGCCCACCATCCACAACCCATTGCAACCACCAACCACTGCACCTGCCAACACAGCTACAATCAACAAGCCCACAAACCACCATAGCCACCACCCAACCACAACCACCGCAGCCACAATCAACCAATCAACAAACCATTGTAGCCACCACCCAGTCACCAACTACAAACCACCACAGCCACCACCCAACTAACTAGCCAACAACCACCGCAACTACCAACGTAGCCACAAACCATCGTAGCAACTACCTAGCCACCCAAACCACAAACCATCGCAGCCACCATTTAACGACAAAACCACCAGATTCACAGTGGAGGGGGACGGTTTCGATGGGGTGGGTTTTGGTTTCAGTGGAGTTGAGGGAAGGGTAGGGGTGGGTTTCGGTTTCAGTAAGGGGGTTGGAGGGATTTGAGTCTCGGTTTAGTTGATGGGGGAGTAATTAGGGTGTTGAAGCAAAGGTGGAGGTGGGTTTTTGGTTTCAATGGAGGGGTGGGAGGGATTTGGGTTTCGGTTCAATGAAGGGGGAGGGATTAGGGGGTTCAGGGAAGGGAAAGGGGTGGGTTTCAGAGGAGTGGGGGAGGGATTTGGATTTTTCACTTTTTACTGGAATTGAGTTTTTTTTTTCTTTTGATTTTTATTTTTATACAAAATATTAAAACAAGGGTAGTTATGGGTTTTTGATTAATTTAAGTCATTTTTAACAATGATCAACTAATGGTAAAAGTTAATTGAAAATTATTCAAACATTAAGGGGGGAAATTGATCAATTTTAGAACTTGAACAGGGCAAATTGTTTAATTTTAAACTAGAGGGCCCTAATGGAAATAAGATCCAAAGTTCAAGGGGGAATTTTGTAATTAACCCTAAATGTTTTAAGTGTGGAAAAATTGGTCATGTTGCTTCCATATGCTATTATTATAAAGCTAAAAAAGTTATGAATAAATTGAGTATAAATACTTTGAATAAGTCACAAACATTTATTATTGATCTTATAGATAAAATTCAAGATCCATATTCTAAAAGAAAAGTTGTTGAACAATATTTAGAGATAAATTCAGACGAAAAGAGACTAAATTTGTCTTAACTGTATTCCTTAAAAGAAGTCCTTAATAGAACTGAAAGTGACCTGAGTGATAATCCACTCCATATAAAAGAAATATTGTCTACTACGGTTCAAGACTTAAAAAAAGAAGTTCATATTGTTAAAGAAGACATAAAAGTTATAAATGTTAGACTCTTAGCTTTAGAAAAATTGTCCCATAAAGAAAGTGACATAAAGGATGACAAATATTTATTGTCGAAACTATTGCTGTAATTGACAATGGAGCAAATATGAATTTCATAAAGGCAAGATTAATTCCGACTAAATATTTTGAGAAAGAATAGATTCTAAAGGAATTTTGACTACCATAAATGGTCAACATATATTATTTGAGTTTATAACTCCACCTCAAATAAAGTTGATAAATCAAATAAAAAAAATTTGATTTATAAAGCAAACCAAATAAATTTCTCATCAACTTCTAACATATTGGGAAGTGATGTTTATTTTGCAGGAAAAGTTCAGGAAGTTTCAGAAATGAGTCATAACTCAGATTCATTTTCTTTGGACCTTATTGTCAAATCCCCAGAACTTCTTGACTGTATTTGTGATTATGCAAGTGAAGATATTTTTAGCTTTGCCTCTACCTGGCGTAATAATTATTGCAAGGTTTCACTTTGGTGTCTCAATTGCAATGATATGGAAGATCAACTAATTGATCATGTACCTATCTTTTTGCTAAGAATTGCAAGATGCCAAACAGAGTCCTTAAAAAAAATTTAAAAATTTCATCTTATACTTGAACTAAATTACTGGTATTATGATTGGAAATATAAGCAATGGATGAAGAATATTGTCCCTGAAGGATTTTGTCAAAATATGATAAATAAACTTGGTGGTATAACGCTTAAAACCCAAGTTTTTGCATATAAAAATGTATACTATTCTGATGAATATAAAAATGTCTTTTATGCATATAAAAATGCATATTATTTTAATCCATAATATAATATTTGTAAATCAATATTTGTCATGCTTAGTCATGCTTCTTAGATTTGTCAAACTACTACAACTTAGTCATGCTTCTCAGATTTCTTTTTTCTATGTCTATAAATTCGTTTACATAACTTGACCTCAATTTCAAATTAATATTTGTAAATACAAGTCAACTATCAACCACACACTCACCCAAGAGATTCTTGATTGTTAATATTTTAGAGAGTCTAAATATAGTGAACCGAGTCCACAACAAAATAAGATTACCTAAATATAACGTCCTCAATGAATATTTTATGTGTGACCCTTCTAATCCATCAATACTTCCAAAGTAAATTTAATCAACTCTCTGTAATATTTTCAAACCAATATTGGTAACCTCAAGTTTGTGGTTATGAAAACAAACTCTTATCCATTTAAGAACCATAACCACAATTCCTATTGCTATTCCAAAATAGGCTCTCATTCGATGTTACTCCATCATATTCCTTCGATTGATCATATTTGAAAATTATACTATCTCATACCATCGTACTCATTCTAGAGGAAAGCATAACACTCACATGGTTCATATCATAAAACCAAATCTACATTCATTCCTTAATTTCTATGACTTTTAAGTAACACACATAGCTTTTCATAGCCTTATAATTCAAAACTTAGTCCATCTTAAAAACATCTAAGTTGACCTTACCTCTCAACTTCCCAACTGGGTTATCATATCTCCTTGACTTCCAAAAATATAAGCAACACTAATAGTAGAAGAAAATACTTAGAGTCGGCAAGGCACCAAGTCATAATCCCATTTTATATTGTTATCTATCAAAATACTTCAATCAATATGGGGGTATCTCTAAATCAAAGCCTAAATAGTGATGGAAGCTTACTTAAGAATAAGTCTTTCAGAGTCTAAGAAGAAAAGCACGACATTTTGCTATCCAAGGAATACTACAGCGTAGATTTTTGATCAACTTCAAAGAATAAATTGATTTAACTCAGGTATTTCTAACATATGTAACCTATATGGTTGAAAAGATATACGAGTTAGGATTCTAACAAAAAGACGGTGCACCATTTGGACTTTCCAACAAATAGTTATGATTAAATTAGTGAAAGGTAGTTGTGTGACTGATGGTTCTGCTATACTTGTCCAACTCAAGTTTGGGTGTCATTTATCACAAATCCTATCTCATACCCATCTCCAATATAGATAATACGACTTGCATAAAGATCCATACCTACCATCATTTACAAATCAAAAGCCAAATTACTATCCGTCTCTTAGAATATTCCAAAACGACATGATATAAAACTAGAATATTTATTCCAAAATTTTCGTCAACTCCTCAAAGTTAACTAATCCATGAATTCTAACAAATAATTAATCTCTAAGATAACTAAGCAACAAATTCCACATATCTTATAAACATTTAACTTCAAACAAATTCAACCCTAGAATTTCTTCAACTAAACCTAATACTCCAGTGATAGTCCACAACCTACAGCTCCCATGTAAGACCTAATTCTTATGCTCTGATACCAACTTTGTAACGCCCCAAAAATCACCTTGGAAGACATTATAATTTGAAACCATTCAGATAATGAGAGCAACTAATATGATCCATAAATAAATAAGATTTCTTTCATCATTCATAAAATTTACAACATTATCCCAAAAGAATATGCACACTATGACGCTTACATCTCAAAAATTTAACTGTTATATTGCAGCGGAATAAGAAAAGAAAGGTAGACTTCACAATGTTTCAAAATGAATTATCGAGTCTAGAACAAAAAGGTAAAGTCGCTCTAGGCGTCCACTTCGAAATCTATGTTCCCTTCTATCAAAATCTCCTAAGGTACCTCTGCTCATCGCCTCCAAGATCCTCCTCTCGGATATAATCTAAGAAATGTTTGTTTGTAGAGGGTGAGCACTAAGCTCTGTAGGAAAAATCCTCCCAAACTTGAACAAGATTTAGAAAAGTATATAAAAACGGTTGGTCACCTTTCACAAATAACATATATGAGTTTTGAAATAAAACAGAGACATTTAAACAGATCTCAAGTTTAAGCAACAACAGTAATTTAATGCATAAGTGAAACCAATATATAACTAGTAACTCATTCCACCATAAATTGTTTCTCCCAAGTTCTTGCGGAATCTCATACTTCTCAAGATTCTTGTAGAAACCATTTCTGGTACCATGAACAATAACCCACTATTACGATATACGACTAATAATCCATTCCACCATAAACTGTTTCTCCCAAGTTCTTGCAGAATCTCATACTTCCCAAGATTCTTGTAGAAATTATTTCTGGTACAATGAATAATAACCCACCATTGTATTCGTATCTCTGGTATGAAGTAAGACCTCGCATGGTCACCATCGAAAATATCATGACCCACATATAACTCACACAAATTCTTTTTCCACGATACCCCGTAAGCGATAATGGTTTAGTCCTCGCAAGGTACTCCCATTACGAGTGGTAGGAAAAGTTCGCACCCGTACGAAGTAAGAAGACGTCTACACACTCCACGATACCTGGTGAATAGTAGCCCATGTTTATCCAACAACCACACAAGAGATACAATACCAACCATTTCCTTAAATCACAAATAATTCCATAAATCTCCAATTTCACATGTGATATTCCAATCAAACAATTGAAGAAAATTCAAGAGATCATCATCAATATCATTTTGATACACAACACAAAGCACTAAAGTTTTCAAAACTAAATTTAAGTGAATGTAGAGGGAGAAACCCATATTTTCCCCAAAACTAGGGTTTTAAAGCAAGAACAAGAGATTTCATGGGTATTCAACCCTAAATTTGTGTAAAACATGATAATAATTGCAAGAAGACCCATAAAAGATGATTTCATAGCAAATATATAAGATTTAGAGTCAAAAATTACATATATATTAGCCCTAGCATCAATGGACAAGAATGAAAGAAAATCCCCAACCTTGCTTCCTTTGTTTTGAGCGAAGAAGATAAGAAGATGAAGATTTGAAATTTCCAAAACTTGAATCAACCCTTTAATCTTTTATTTTCCCTTTCTTTCTTCCTCTCTAAGCTTTTTTAGGATTAGAAATGTTGAAATGGGGCTTAGGGAGGTGTCCTTAGGTATTTATAGTGGAATAAATGGTGTCTTGTGCGTGATTTTAAGAGTCAGAATTCGTAACTGACGTTCGAACGTCATTGGTGTTCGAACGTCATTGGCATTCGAACGTCCTTAGCTCCCAGTACTTTGGTTTTTCCATCAGACAAAAAGTACTGGAACGAACTGTCGTTCGAACGTCATTCACGTTCGAACTTAATTCCTGTTTCTGCTGGAACTTCCAGTGCAGTTTTGGAATATTTAGAGGTTGATTTGGAAAATTTACATGAAACACACTTTTGTAGCTCTAGAAGTATACTATCTACTATCAAAATTTCAGATCAAATGGACATCAGGATAAAGAGTTATGATCCAATTACTAGGAAGTGTCCAAAATCCTTTTTACCCAAATTCTCTCTAAAGTGTACTTTCATTCCAGAATACTTCCAAACTTCTACAACATACCCTATTACCTCAACTAACCTTTTTATTTCTACTCTTATAATCTACATAGTTCATGCATACATCATTACATATATTAGCATTTCAAAAACATAATTACGTTGTTATATAAAGATACGAATGTAGGGGTTTACAGATCTAACCCTATCTGAAATCGAATTTCAACTATAGTTTCTATGGATTTACACGCAAGAGAATTACAGCTGATAAAGGAAACCTGTAATAAAAAATTTTATCTTCCTAAATATGAAGAATTTAGAAATTGGTATTTTAAAACAATGAGTTCGGAAGAATTTCAAAATTATAAAGAAATATTTTATCTTTATATAAAAAGGAGAAAAAAGATAATTCTTTTTGTTAATTGGTTTTTGAACTATTATGTTCCATCTGATACTAAGCAGCTAAATGAAATAAAAAATTGCTTTCCAGATATTGAAGAATTCGAGTTTATAAATAAACTCAAGAGAAAATTAAATAATATTTCTCAAACAGAAACAGTAGAAGATCAACAGATCAATACAATAATTGATAAGACTTTAAAAGATAAAAATTTAATTATTTCAAACAATAACTCTTTGATAGACAATTCAAATTAACTTTTCCATAAAAGGAAGCATGAAAGCAACTCTACAAACTCCACAAAAGTCTCCAAAGAAAAAGACAAGAAGACTATTAATTGTTTTAAGTGTGAAAAAATTGGTCATGTTGCTTCCATATGCTATTATTATAAAGCTAAAGAAGTTATGAATAGATTGAGTATAAATATTTTGATTAAGTCACAAATATTTACTCTTGATCTTATAGATAATATTTAAGATCTAGATTCTATAAGAAAAGTTGTTGAACAATATTTAGAGATAAATCCAGAAGAAAAGAAACCTAATTTGTCTCAATCGTATTCCTTAAAGGAAGTCCTTAATAGAACCAAAAGTGACCTGAGTGATAACCCACTCTATATAAAAGGAATCTTGCCAACTACGATTCAAGACTTAAAGAAAAAAGTTCATAATGTTAAAGAAGACATAAAAGTCATAAAAACTAGACTTTTAGCTTTAGAAAAACTGCCCCGTAAAAAAAGTGACATAAATGATGACAAAACATCACCATCACATTCTTCAAATAATGAATACTTAAATGTTTTTAAAAAAATAACTTATCAGAAATAGTATGTTAAAATCATATTAGTTATAAATTTTGAATTTACTGTCGAAACTATTGCTTTAATTAACAATGGAGCAAATATGAATTGCATAAAAGCAGGATTAATTCCAACAAAATATTTTGAGAAAACTACTCAGTCATTAAACACTGCTGATGGTTCAAATTAAATATAAATTTTAAACTCTCTAATATTTTTGTATGTAACTAAAGAATTTGTATTCCTACCACTTTTATGTTTATTGATTATTGATAATTTAAATCAATTGGTAATTTTAGGAATACAATTCTTATCTTTAATCGAAACTATAGAAAGAATTGATTCTAAAGGAATTCTGACTACCATAAATGGTCAACAGATATTATTTGAGTTTATAACTCCACCTCAAATAAATTTAATAAATCACATAAAAGAAAATTTGATTTATAAAGAAAATCAATTAAACTTTGTAAAAGAAGGTATAAAAATCTTGAGTTTATCTGATAAGTTTTATTCCCCTGAGACTAAGAAAAAAATAAAAGAAATTGAAAATAAGATAATTCGAGAAGTATGTGATACAATTCCTACTGCTTTCTGGAATAGGAAAAAACATGTGGTAACCCTACCCTATATTAAAGAATATAATGAAAAAGATATTCCATCTAATGCTAGACCAACTCAAATGAATAAAAATTATTTAGAATTTTGTAGAAAGCAATTGACTCTTTATTGGAAAAATCTTTAATTTGAAAAAGTTATTCCCCTTGGAGTTGTGCGGCTTTCTATGTTAATAACGTTGCTGAAAAGGAGCGAGGCGTCCCTAGACTCGTTATAAATTTAATCTCTAAATAAGGTATTGCAATGGATTAGATATTCAATCCCTAATAAAAGGGATTTATTATCTCGATTATATAATGCTAAGATTTTCTCTAAGTTTGACTTAAAGTCAGGTTATTGGCAGATCCAAATTGCTGAAGAAAACAGGTAAAAACTGCTTTCATAGTACCTTTTGGAGATTATGAGCGGAACGTTATGCCATTTGGACTTAAAAATGCTCCATATGAATTTTAGAATATAATGAATGATATTTTTAATCCCTATTATGCATTTTGTATCGTTTATATTGATGATATATACTAATCTTTTATGATTCTATTGATTAGCATTTTAAACATCTAAATAAATTTATTCAAGTTGTCAAAAACAATGGACTTGTTCTCTCTACTATTAAAATGAAACTGTTTCAATTAAAAGTAAGATTCTTAGGTCATTATATTGAACAAGAGAATATAGTCCCAATAGAAAGGAGTATTGAATTTGCATCCAAATTTGCAATGAGATTAAAGATAAAAGGCAATTACAAAGATTTTTGAGAAGTTTAAATTATTTAACAGACTTTTATCAAAATCTTGCACAAGATACTGCTATTTTATATTCTAGACTTAAGAAGAATCCGTCTTCTTGGACAAAGCTTCATACTGAAACAGTAAAAAAGATTAAGCTTAAAGCTAAATATTTACCATGTCTTTCTTTAATTAATCCCACATGGTTTAAAATTGTTAAAATTGATGCTTCAGATAAAAGATATGGAGGTATTCTTAAACAAAAAGATCCTAATTCCACTAAAAAATCACTTGTTCGATTTACTTCAGGAAAATGGAGATCTACTCAATTAAATTATTCTACTATTAAAAAAGGAAATTTTATCCATTGTTAAATGTGTTAGTAAATTTCAGGATGATTTATTAAATCAAGATTTTTTACTAAGAACTGATTGTAGCTCTGCCAAAAATATGCTTGAATAAGATGTAAAGAATATTGCATCTAAACAGATCTTTGCATGATGGTAGGCTATTCTATATGTTTTTGATTTTAAAATTGAATATGTTAAAGGAGAATTAAATTCTCTTCCCGATTTTCTAACTAGGGAATTTTTGCAAGGTTCTCATGAATTGATGCCAGAGTAGTACCCGTGGCCGAGGTCGCGGCCGAGAACGGCCTAGTGGAAGAGCCCAGGTCAATGCTTATTACCCCCTTTTAATTGAATCTCAAAAACTTAAAGCAGTTAATAATCAACTTTTTAAGGATAGACCTTCATCCTCACATAAAAAGTGAAGGATCTTCATACTCACATAAAAGTGATGATAAAGATAATGACGGCTATACTGTCGTTAGATCTAAAAAATCTATTAAAGAAGCTCTTGTGACTAAACCTAAACTAAACTATACAGAGTCACATACTCTGCCTGCTTATAGCAATATAATGACCCTTGATTATGAGTATGTTAATTGGATGACTGATCCATGTTATATTGCTGGTAGATTTATGACAATGGATCAGACATTCTTATTTTCTAGAAATAAAGACAGAGAATATTATGAGAATATTCTGATTGAAACTGACTTTGTCATATTAAGGGTAATCTTTGCTAAAGACTGGGGTCTTAATCTCATTATCCCCAGAACACTAAGGAATTCTCCATATACGGAGTATAACTATTTTAATTATATTGAAGCCTGTAATAATGTTTTTTTGTATAACGCTATAAATTAAAGCATACATGGTTCTTCCAGTTCATTGAAACC
>CAUOFW020002289.1:0-51715 GCA_963454935.2 Ilex paraguariensis
TACTTAGTTCGAGTTAATTTTTGGGAAAAAATATAGATTTGATTTTTTTAAGTATAAATCTAATTTTTTTCAAGTGATCCGAAATAATGGCGAAACACAGATGAAGAGAGAGAGAGTGAGAAAGAAAGGAGTTACCGAGTGAAAGAGGGATTTAGAGTGATGGAGGCTCAAAAATAAAGACTCGAAGTGAAGTAAAGACTCGAAGTGAAGTAAAAGTCTGTATTCTAAAGAGTGAAGATAAATATTAACCCTGATTAAATTTATATTATATATTTATGTATATTCGGGTTCAATCCGATTTAATAATCGGGTTTAACTTGATTTTAATATTCGAGTTGAACCCGACAACCCAAATTACTTAAATTCAATTCAGGTTGGAGTTTTTTTACCTAAGCCTGATCCAAGAATTAAAAATTCTAACCCAAACCTTATTTTTTTTGGGTTGGGCTCAGGTTGAATTTGGTTAGCCCGCCTAAGTTGCACCCCTAGTTTCACCCTATCTTACTGGTAAGAAATATGATTTTTCGTCCAAATTAATCGTGTAGAAAATCAAGTGAACACTTTTGTAGTTATTAATTTTTGAATTATTTTAACAATTCAATTAAATAATATGCACCAATTTAACAACACAATAAATCAATAACACTAAAATATAAAATAATTACAATAACAATTACAATAAAAAATAAGAAATTATAAACAGTAATCCATCATAATTGTTGCACAAATAAAATAATAGTTATTTTAAGTTTAAACTATATGGTTAGAGAATTAGGATTTTTAGTTTATATATATAAATAAATAAATTATGCGGGTAGGCTATGATAGAAAATACGAAAATTAATAGTTATTCGACATTCCTATCTGATTTAATCGAAAGACCAAAAACTCTTTCGTATTTCTATTCAATTTTTTTGACTAATCGTTCAATAAGGTTGAATAAGATCAAATAAGATAAAAAATTACTCGTAATAAAAAATTTGAATACCCTCGTTATGCGGCTGTAGAATTGAGCTATCCCCACAGGCACTAAAAGGAGGGACCCAATCACATGGGTCTTGAATTGTAGCAGCCAGTCATTGTATTCCTACATTGCTATCTGGTGTTATTTGGGATTGGACGGATGGAGATGCATACTTATAGGTTTGTCCACTGGTCGTGAGCCGCGCAAAATATGTTTTCTTTTAATATATGAATTAAAATATTGTAGTTAAAAAATAAAATTTAATTAAATTATTTGATTAAAAAGTTAAAAGTTAAAATTTTAAATGAATTATTGTAATTAAAAATTTAAAAATTTAAATTTAAATAAATTATCGTTATTAAAATATTAAATCATAATATATCCCGTCAATTTAAACGATATGGATCATTGTTACGTTTTTTTAACCGAGAAACTTAAGCAGCTCAAGTAAGAACCACTGCTTTATTATTATAAATTTTGTAATTGTATGTAAATTATGTATGATTATTCGGTATAATTGATTCCATACTACCTATTTAAATAAATACATCAATTAGTTAAAAAGCTAATTATTAATTGAACCCCATCAAAATTCAAGCCATAAATACTAACATTCTGTTAACTCATGTTTCATTTAAGAGTTAAATCATAAATTACATTTCAATTGTAACTCATTAGAGGCGTTATATATCTATTACCCCGATCAGTAGTTAGTCTCTAAATTATATTAGAGACTATTTTGAAAATAAAGGGCGTCGAAATATAATTTAGTTTGAAAAAATGTGTAAATATATGAACAACAAACTATCTAAGTCGAAATACAACAATTTGAGAGTAATTCTTAATCTAATAGAATCTACATCAAATTTGTCACATCAAATATTGTGTTTTTTCACTTAGCCACCTATTACTTGTGAATAAAGTGAAAATCTAACAAAATATATTTAGTGTAACGATGCCACTATTACACACGCTAATTAAGCACGTATGTTGTGAAATAAATAATTTCTTTCCTAAGAAGTGATATTGCCAATTTTACCCTTCATTCAAATTTCCAGCCTATCTCTTTCTCCAACTCCTTCACCAGCACAATCCATACCATCACTATAACCCCCCTCTTCTTCCTCCTATCTAAACCCACAGTTGCTATAACTCCCCACCCAAACAGCTAACGCTACTGCAACTCTCCCACCCAACTTTCTCCACGTCGATACGACTCACCCATCTAACTCACCTGATGATACCTAAAAGAAATTTTAAAGTTTGAATTCAGGAGTTGAGGTTAGGAATGGAGCTCAGCTGAGAGCTCCTGAGTTTAAAGGTCCAGACCTTGGTATTATTCGACCTACTTCATGAAGAAAATGAGTGGAAAACAGCTGACAACCACAAAGCCCCCCCTTAACGGTCAATCTAGGCGCAAGATCCTCAACTTCTTAAACAATCTCCTAAAATCAAGTGAGATATTACGAAAGGAAAGTGAAGATCTCGCCACATGCCCTATATAATTAGGAACTAAGTTATAAAAAATTGTACAATATCCTCACTACAAGACAAGCAACCCAGGTTATACCAAGAATACTATGTAATCCTCTCATGATCATCAATATATATCCCAAGAGCAAGATACTCCATTGAAGAGTAGATTAGCAGAACTCCCGAGCCGATAAACCACTATAATTCTACTGTGCAAACTATCTCTTATCCCCTAATCACCGCATTGTTCTTACGAGCCGTGTAGCTTAGATCAAACCCTGCTTTATATATATATATATATTATGCTCAACCAAGTTTTGCACACCATCATCACCCATAACTTCTGCAACTTCTCCACCCAAACCCACCCCCACAACGCTGCAACTCTCCTAATCCACAACCACAACAATTTCCCTATCCCTTGCCACTGCGAAGCCCCTACCTTACGAATACTGAAAATCCCCGCAATTCGCATCCAAGTTGAACAACGTTTTGAGTGTGGTCCAATTTTTTTTTCTAGTTTTAATTTAAATGTTATTTTTTTGAGTTTGATTATAATTTTGACACAATGAAGGTGCAGTGATAATGTGTTGGTGGATGATGTTTAGGAGGGGTGTGGCGGATGAGCTTTGAACTTTTGACTATTGCGTCAACAGAGATTTTGTGGTATTTGGGTTGGCTATGAAAGGGGGAGTTTCTAGTTGGGTGGGGCAGTGGTGGTGGCCTTGGTGGGGGTAGGGCAGTTATGGTGATTGGGAGAGGGGTGTGCCTAATTTTTTTGGGGAAGTCTTTGGGATGGATGGTATTACAAAGGAAATTAGAAGAAAAATAGAGGATATCTAAGTCTTTTTTTCAAAAATCATTGGATCTACTACAATTTGTATTTTATTCACAAGTAAGAGAGGGTTAATTACAACTTGTAATCATTTTACTGACTTGCAGTTGTTGAGGAGAGTGACATACAATTGACCTTAAGTCGACTTTATGCAATTTACCCTAATAAGTAATTAGAACGATACTGAATCGCATAGAAGAGTACAATAAAGCATTTGATAGAAAAAATAAAGCATTACAAGCAGGTTGAATTCAAGAAAAGACTTGACAACTAAAAACCACCTCCTAGCAGGGAGAATGGATAAGGCGGTGGACTGGTCTCTATCCCAGCCATGACTCCGCCAAAGTTTCCTAAATCTCCACCACTTATAATATTATCATACCCTTCCACTCTATCCACCGGCGGCGACACCACCGCGAAACAACCATTTCCGCCGGAAAAACCAGATGACAATGAAGTAGAAGTGGTGGCACAATCATAAGGTTCTTTGGTGATCCCATACCGACCCATGAACTGTCCTTCACTCAACCACGCCGTGGACGGTGTTTCCGGCGACGATGACAACGGACAGAATTTGCCCGTATCAAAACTAGCCTCCGGCGATGAAAAAGACGTTGCCCCATAAAGGGCAGTGTTTTCTTCTTCCGCTTCACTCTTCACGGAACTTTTTTCCGTCATTACTGATGAAGAAGGTAATGAAGATATAGTCAAATTCAAACGTCTCTTCTTCTCCCCAAACCTTCTGGTTTTCTCTTTCGGAAGCATCATTCTTGGTAAAATTTCGGGGTCTTCTGCAACTTTACTCAAAAACGCCAACATTTTTTGGGGTCTCCTCTCTGTTGCCTCAAGCCTCTTGTTCATGCCTTCAAGTTCTTGTTCCAAAGCTTTCTGTTCTTGCTTTAACCTCTCTATCTCCATCAACATACGATCCTCCTCTTCATCATCTTCAAGCTTGTTTTGCATTGTATGATTGTTCTTACTGTGCTTCTTCCTCACAATATTCTTCAGTAAATGGGTCTGCCCACGAAGAAACCATTCACTTGCAAACTCCCACCTATCCGGATCAACCTTCCGAAAACCCTATACCCACCAATAAAACAACTAAATTTTCATAAATTTTACAGAGATTTGGCATTTGAGAGTTGGGCTACTAATACTATTACACCTAGTTAACGTCGGTTTGCTTATTTTACAATGCATAGATTCTCAAAAACAAAAACGTTTCGCAACTAGAATGAAAACAGAGAAAGAATTTATAAATTTATTTTCAAAACTCATTCAAAAACAAACTCGAAACGTTATGCTCTTGATTTTGTAGAAAAGAATGAAATTTTGACCCTTGATTGCATATTTGTAGGTGATTGAACATATATATGTATGTTAATGGTAGTCTTCAAATACTCACATAGGTGTTGAGCTGACGAACAAAGCTAGAGAAATTGTTGTGCTTGAAGTAAGCTGGTAAAAGTTTCTGTGAGAAATCTAATGGGTCGATGACGATGAAGCTATTGTTGGCTCTACCCCAACTGATGAGACTGTCCGTCGTCTGATCATTGACCATTTGATAAATCTTCACAACGAACGGTGCTACTATATTCTCAGTTTCCATCTCCTCTCTCTCTATGACCCTTCTTTTTCCTGTCTACAGGGATGAACTGAGAGAGTTCTGGTGCTCTTAGTGCTAGTGCGTGTGTGAAAATTTCATCCGTTCAATTGCGTTTGTGATGCTGAGGCGACATTGATCATTATATATACCGTGTCGAGACCAGTAAGAAGGGGCAACGTGGCGGCCGCTGGTACGATTGCAAGGCGGATCCCAGTTGTCATCGCTTTTATCATCTTATGGTACACGTCACGGTTGGGGGCATATAGATATTTTTTGGGCAATATTCCGTCGACATAAAAAATAAATTTAAAAATTAAATTTGATAACCATAATCATTTATTTTATATTGAATTTCAGTATTTATTAGATCCACTATCTATTCAATTATTGAGATTATTAAATCTAATTTTTAAGTCCATCTATCGTTACTCATATTAATTTTAAACGGGTGACGGGTGAAAAACGTATAAACTCATACACGATACGTTTAATAAACGGGTAAAAAATCTCAACACGAACACGACCTGTTTAATAAACGGGTAACACAACAACTCGTTTAACCTATTTAATTTTAAAAAAATTATATCAATAAATTTTAATACTCTATTTTTTTATTACTAATTGCACTTACCTCAAAAAAAAAGAATTTTAAATCAAATCTCATAAAAATATTACTTGAAGGCTTTAAAAAAAAAAGGCAAAAGACTATTGCCTTTTATAGACAACTCACCCTCCCCATCTCCCCTCATTTTCCAATGTGAGACGAAAATAAAAGACATTGATTTGCCTTTTGTCTTTGAAAAATAAGACTTGAAAACTTTAAAAGTAAAAGCAAGAGATCATTATCTTTTATAGACAACTCAACCCTCCTCATCTCCCCTCATTTTTCAATGTGGGACAAAAATAAAAGACATTTGTTTGCCTTTGTCGTTGAAGTGCTCTTTAACTCTTCTCATTTGTCTTTAAACTACTACTTTACTTTTTTTTATTGATTTCTATACTTCTTTTTTCTTGTTAATTTTTTTAAATAATTATTAATTTATTATTATATTAATTTTATTTAAACAGGTAAACGTGTGATAAACGGCTTAATAGGACTCACCCGAATACGACTCGTTTATTAAACGTGTTTGGCGTGTCAACCCGTTTATCACCCAAACCCGTTAAGATCTCATCCAAACCCATTTAATTCGTGTCGATTAATCGTGTCGTATCTAATTTTGACAGCCTAATCATACTCATTCATATACAACGTGTGGATACCCCTATAAGAAAGAAAAAAAGTCCACAAAGTGCTGACGTGGAAAGTACAGTTAAGCCAATTAAATTAGTTTTAAGTTTTTTTTGGGGAGAATTACACTGAAATTCCTTAAAGTTTATTACTTACTTATTCAGACCCTCTGATATTTAAAATATTACACACACGATATTTAATATATTACACACAGATCAAAAATAAAAATCTAATTTTTTTAAAAAAATTCATAATTAGTATACAATTATACTATCTATTTGAATTTAATTTGATCATTTAAACGACCAAATTACTCCAATTAAAGTTAAAAATAGTTTGACCCTTTGTTTGTAATCTCGAGGGCCACGCTTTGTCCTGGTCCACCATCCGGAGGGATTGTAAGGGAGGAAAGTGAAGCTAAAAACTCGCAGTTCAATTCCTCTAGTATTTCTCCTGCTTTTCTTTAACTCTAGTTTAGCGGTCCCGCATTATCAAACGGTCCCACACTGTCAAGCAGACGCATATTAGGAGAAAGAATGAATCCCTCTTGGACTTAACTCTAGTGATTTCTTTCTTACTGAGGCAAGCAAACTCCCATTGTGTCTTAGATCACATTCCGTGAATCGAAAGTGAAAGCCTACTCATCCATTAGCTCTTCTCACCGGTGCAATTTTACAAACGACTAAGCACAATTCACTCGCATTGATCAATCAAAGAGGTTTGTCGCCACTTCTAGGTTACCTCTTGTATCATACACCTCTTGCATTCTTTCTCACACTTCATACTCCCCTCTTTCTTCTTATTTAAATAAATATGATTCAAAAGAACGCCATAAGGATTCTAATTTTCTTCTTTTTGAGACTTGTTTTTATCAAAAACTCTAGAGCTATTGATTTCTTCACTAGAAATATTTCTTTCTTCTGAATCTGAATTTAAAGTTTACATAAAAAAAATAAATGATTTCGTTAAAAGGTCATCCCTTACTTCATTCCTTTCTAAGGGGTTGTTTGCACGAGTGAAAGCCCTCTTTTATCCCCTCCTAACACTTTAGCTACTTTTGAGAAGGCTTGAGCCAAGGTTGTTCTTAGCTCTAATTCACCACCCCTCAAGTATGGGAAACACGTAAAAACTCAATTGTGTTAAGCAAAAATTCAATCCTTGAACTTAGAGATAAGTTAATATACTGAATGCGAATGAAGTGACCCATCTAAATGAGTCACTCACTCTAATGGGCATGGAAAAAAGTAACTCGGGCGAAAGAGATGGCTCTATACCAAAGAATTATGGATTTGTAAGAGGTTGGGAAAGGTTGTAAAATTTAAAATATTTTATATTTTATGTTTTGTTGTAATATTTTTTATTTAAATATAACATTTTAAATATGAGGGTCTAAGTATTACACGCTTACAAATTTCAAAGGGTTTGGATGTAATTTACTAATGGATATTGACGATAAGGATGTAAGTGTTATGCTTGTACAAACTTCTTCAGGTTTAAATATAATTCTCATTTTTTTAGTCACAGGGAGGATAAACAAATTTGATAATGCACAAATTAGTGGTTCGATCAATACGACCTACGTCCACTTTGAATGGTTAGGTTCGCCGAAATTTTATTATCTCCGGTGTGGAGGGAGAGCACATGATTACATGTTTTGAGAGAGGAGGAGAGAATTATGTTCAAATGAGTCTGATGCCCCTCAAGTGTTGGGGGAGCTTACAATTTATAGTGGCTTGGCATAGTAATTGTATGACTAGTCTGACGGTCATAATGGCTTAAGACCGTTTGATAGTAATTAGGTAGCTAATCTAGCGGACGCGACCTATCATCTTCTCAACGAACGAGGTGTGACGGTTGGTGTGCTCTCCAAAGGACTTGTTCAAGGATGAAGGAGGTTGACTCTCTCCAGGTTGCGAGGGTGAGGCTCCTGGATGCTCCATTGGTGGTGAGGGTGGGGCTCCTAGATGCTCCCTTGGTTGCTTAGAGGAGGCTCTTGGATGACCCTTACTCCAACGTGGTAGAGGAGACCCTTGGATGACCCTTACTCCAAGGTGGTAAAGGAGGAGGCTCTTGGATGACCTTGTCTGCTCCTTGCTGATGTAGTAGCTCTTTCAGCCTGATGAGCTTGACTGGATTGATCACATCGGGTTGAATTTGTTAGATCTCTTGGAGTCAGGCTATAAACTAGGACCGAGCTTATAACACAAGTTGGGCGTAGCCCATCATTTGCCCCCCAATGCCCTGCGTCCAACAGAACTTGGAAAGGAGAGCATTTAAGTTGAATTTGAATTTTCGGCTGACCAGTAAAATTAGAAAAAATTTGGGAGGCCAAAACATCCGTTTATAGGTCTTTTTTGGACTTTTAACAGCATCATTCAAAGCCATAGGCTGTGAGTATTGTAGGGCTCGCCGAGAGTTTCGATTTGATATATTATAAGCCTTATTTCAAGCAATAGAGCAAAAGTTACTATCAAAATTTCGAACAGAGAGCTACGCGAGCAATTTGGTTGAGCAGGTAGCTGTCCAGGTGAGCAGAGCACTGTTCTGGACTAGCAATAATTTTTTTATTTTTTTATTTTTTTAACTTCGAGAGGCCAAAACACCTCTTTCTGAACGTTTTTTGGACTTTTTTTTTAAAAGCTTATTATCAAAAGTAATAAGTTTTGCTCAGTTCGTCGAGAGCTTCGATTTGGTATATAATAAGCCCCATTTTGAGTTATGAACCAAAAATTACGGTCAAAATAGCGAGCAGAAAGCCAGGGGCGTGTTTTTGGGTGAACTGCCAGCTTTTTGGCGAACAGGCCACCTCCTTGGTGAGCAAGCCACCTCCTGGACAAATTTTTTTTTTTTTTTTAAACTTCGGGAGGCCAAAACACCTCTTTCTGGACTTTTTTTGGAAAGCTCATTACCAAAGGTAATTAGTTTTGCTCAGCCCGTCGAGAGCTTCGATTTGATATATAATATGTCCCATTTTAATTTACGTAGCAAAATTTTACGGCCAAAATATTTAGCAGACGCGCTGGCGCGCGATTTTGGGCGAGCAGGCACCGCTTTGGGCGACCATACAGCTAGGCACGTTATTTTGAGCGAGCAAAAGGCCTTGGGCGCCTTTTAGGGTACTGACTTGAGAAACTTGGGCGAGCAAGAGGCCTTGGGTGAGCTCGAGAATTGCCTAAGCACCACTCCAGGTCATCTTGAGGAGTAGCCTGCTCGTGTAGGAGGGGTGGTCTGGCGTGGAGATGGGAAGGCAGACGCCGACAAGGGCCTGGGCGAGTAGGCGACATCACTGTGCGTTGCTATAGTTCGCGTAGTAGGTGAGGGGGCTGCTCGAGTCTTCATGCATGCTGGGCGTGCTGATCTAGTCCATCAGGCGCCTAAGGGCGTTAGGTGAGGGGGCTGCTCGAGTTTTCATGCATGCTGGCCTGCATGCTGGGCGTGCTGATCTAGTCCATCAGGCGCCTAGGGGCGTTAGGTGAGGGGGCTGCTCAAGTCATGGAGTGAAGGCACCAAGAGACGCCAATTTGGGCGAGCACAAATGGTTGGGCGCCTACAGGACTACTTCGCTTGTACGAGCAAAGGGGGCCAGGCACTGGGCTGCCCATTTGGGCGACCCGCGAGAGAGCCGCTAAGCTAGAGATAGGCTACCTGTTTGAGAACAGTGCAGAGGTAGGCAAGCTTTTTAGTGACCCTCGAGAGAGCCGCTAAGCTGGAGATAAACTACCTGTTTAAGAACAGTGTAGAAGTAGGCCAAGTTTTTTGGCGACCCTCGAGAGAACCGCTCAGCTGAAGATAAACTACTTATTTAAGAACAGTGTAGACGCAGGTCAAGCTTTTGGCGATCCGTGAGATGATTCACCTCGCCTGGACCTGTTGATTTCCTCAGCATTCATAAATTTTTGAACTTTTGCCAATAGTTCTGGCATGCTCTTTGGTGGGCGTTTCATCACGGAGAAAAGGAAGTTCGATAACCGAAGGCCTCCCAAGAAGGCGGTCATGCTGACTTTTTCATCGGGCTCTTCGACCTGAAGGACCTCCTCATTAAAACGAGTGAGGTAATTTCACAGGCTCTCATCTTGGTCCTGTTTTATTCTGAGCAAGTGGGTGGCAGGCTTTTGGTGACGACGTCCTCCAATAAAGTGCAACACGAAGGACTTGCTCAGTTCAGCAAATGAGCCGATGAAAGCGGGGGTGATCTTGGCGAACCACTGTCGAGCGGATCCCTTCAAGGTGGTTGGGAACACTCTGCACATGATTTCATTAGGAACGTTGTGCAGTTGCATCAGGTCTTAAAAGTTTCAAGGTGGTTCAATGGATCCTTCGTACCATCAAAGGTTTCGACGGATGACATCTTGAATTTTTAAGGGAGTGGGTAGTTCACCACGTCAGGTTTGAAAGGTGTGTCGGTTCGACTTACAAGGTAATCCACTATCTCGGCATGACGTTGAAGACATCACCCAATTGATTTTGCACCTCTTTAATTTTTTCGTCCAATGATTAGGAGGAGGTCCCTTGGAATTACCATGGATATGGCTCCCATGTTCCAAGCTTTGGTTTTCACCCTCGTCCTCTTGGAAAATAGGGTCTCCACCATGAAAAGAAGGAGCTGAGGGAGGTGGAGGTCCCTTGTGGGGAGCTCCCCTGTGCGGGGCGCCTGAGGGGGCTCCAAAAGGGGCGCTCAGATGAGGAGCACCCATGTAGGGAGCTCCTTGACGCCTAGGGCGTGGAGTTCCTCTGACTTGAGGTCTAGGTTGTGCTCTTCCTCCTAGATGAGGAGCACCCATGTGGAGAGCTCTTTGATGCCTAGGGCGTGGAGCTCCTCTGACTTGAGGTCCAGGTTGTGCTCCTCCTTCTAGATGAGGAGCGCCCATGTGGAGAACTCTTTGACGCCCAAGGAACATTAGTTGTAGGATCTGTTTGTTCTGGATCGCAAGTTGCTGCATGGTCTCGAGCATCTACTGCTTATTTGGGGCAGGATTGGTTGGTTGAGGAACAACCTCCTCCTCTCTTGGTGATGGGTTATCTTCAGGCTAATTCATAGATCTGTTGGTGATCGACTTAGACTCAGCAAAGGAAAATGGCTAGGTGAGAACTGTCGTTCTAATAGACGGCGTCAAACTGATAATGCACAAATTAGTTTGCACACCACTAGTCAAGTTGTAGTATAAAATACAGTAAGTAGAAAGAGAGAGAATACATGATTTATAGTGGTTCGGTCAATACGACCTACGTCCACTTTGAATGGCTAGGTTCGCCGAAATTTTATTATCTCCGGTGTGGAGGGAGAGCATATGATTACAAGCTTTGAGAGGGAGGAGAGAATTATGTTCGAATGAGTCTAATGTCCCTCAAGTGTTGGGAGAGCTTACAATTTATAGTGGCTTGACATAGTAATTGTATGACTAGTCTGACGGTCATAATGGCTTAGGACCGTTTGATAGTAATTAGGTAGCTAATCTAGCGGAAGCGACCTATCATCTTCTCAACTGGCGAGGTGTGACGGTTGGTGTACTTTCCAAAGGACTTGTTCAAGGATGAGGGAAGTTGACTCTCTCCAGGCTGCGAGGGTGAGGCTCCTGGATGCTCCCTTTGTGGTGAGGGTGAGGCTCCTAAATGCTCCATTGGTTGCGTAAAGGAGGCTCTTGGATGACCCTTACTCCAAGGTGGTAGAGAAAGAGGCTCTTGGATGACCTTGTCTGCTACTTGCTGATGTAGTAGCTTCTTGAGCCTGATGAGCTTGACTGGGTTGACCACATTGAGTTGAATTTGTTGGATCTCTTGGAGTCGGGCTATAAACTCGGACCGAGCTTATAACATAAGTTGGGCTTGACCCATCAAAATTAGTTTAAAAATTTTTAGAATCCCATCTGAGGGTGGAAATTGAAACATGCTATTTGGGTTCGACTCATGTTCCAAATAAGTTGACTAAACGAGCATAAAAGACTCGACTCGTTTATGTGTAGAATAGTCGAGTTATTCGGACTCAACTTGAGTGCAGTCCAAGCTTGGGCTTGATTTGAGTTCGGCCTAGGATCAGCTTGGTTCTAAATGAGTCAAGTTTGAATAAATTTTTAAATTCGTTTAAAAAAACAAGTTCAAAAGACTCGAGCTCAAACTCACAAAGTTCGACCAGATTAACACCCCTGACCACATATATATTGTCCCGATTTGATCATGAAAAATTGATTTTCACCATCTAAATTGGACCCCACAAACAGAGGATTATAAGCCACTCTTCCGGGTTGCTTACACTTGAGTATGTTTGGTTGCGGGATAATCCAGACAAAAGAGTTCTAAAAAATAGGCTCACCCAATTTTTTTTTCTAACCAAACAACAGAAAATTGTTCTCTCCGCCCCCATTTTCTTTCCCTCTTTTCCATCCTACTCGCTTCACTATCACACCAACCAAACAATCTGTTTGACAAATCTCAATTTCCTTTTCATACATACAAAAGAAATGAAAATAATAATGTGAGGTTGACCAAAAAATAGAACTAAAAATAGAGATTAAATAGTGTGGTATTGTAATAATAGTATTTAGGGTCCCATTTTATTTATTTAAAGGGGGAATTATATTTTACACCTTAAAAGATTTTAAAATTCTCATTTTGCACTATCAAAAATTAAATTTATCATATTATTCTCTCAATATATCAAAAATATTACAATGTGACCCTTCTATTAGTTTTTCGTTAGATTTTTTGTCATTGTCAATGAGTTGGCATTTGATAAAAAAATATAATAGAATTTAACAAAATAGTCATATTACAACATTTTTGATACATTGAAAGCGTAATGTGAAAAATTTAATCTTTAAAGACTTTCGGGGTATAAAGTGCGAATTACTCTTATTTAAAATTCAAGATTTACTTAACATCTCAACTTCTACATAATTTTATCGTTATTTTTAATTTTATATTTTGATCAATCTAGCACTGTTGAAATAAAAAAGTAGCAAGAGTAAACATAAGGGCTAATCTCAGTTTACACCCTGAAAGATGCCTAAATTTTTAATTTACTTTCAGAAAAATAAATATTCCCAATTTGCTCCTTGAATGTCTAAAAAACGATAAAATGTGCATCAATCCTAAACATCTGTTGGATTTACCATCTGAAAACCCAGCACACGGCTTGCATGTAATTCTTGTAGGGATTGAATTACAAAAACACACTCCTTTGGCTCCAAATCCATGTTGGCTTACCTTCATCTTTGTATAAAGGGTGGTTGACTAGTCTGCTAGGCAAGGGAAGAAGAGGATGGAAAAACTGGAAGAAAAAGATAGCAAACAGAGTTGAAAATGGAAAGAATTTGCTACTATGGTCAAAGGGCAGCAATGAAGACCTCATGGATAGATCTAAACCCTGTGAGGAGGTTTAGGGCTTGCAATAATTATGCGGTTTAACTTCACATTTCATTAAAAAATTAGCAATATTCCTACAATTGATGAAGTAGATGTGCATTCAGACCATTGTTATTCACCCAATTTTCACACATTATGGATTCATACCAATGTATTTTTATAATTTAATCTATACAAGAATCACGTACAAATCCTATGCTGGGTTTTTAGACGGTAAATCAAACGGACGTTTAAAACTAATGTATATTACGTCGTATTTGACACATTCAAGGAACAAGTTGAAAATTCTTATATTTTAGAGTATAAATTAAAATTTTGAGCATCTTTCAGAGTGCAGCGTATAAACTACGATTAGCCCTAAATATAAAGCGAAAAATAGTTAAAATGAGGGAAGGTGCATAGGTGTACACACCAACACGCGCTTAAACAGGAGTGTTGGACAAAACTCTTGGTTTAATGATTACGATTATGAATTCGATCGCTATGAATTCGATTTGCTTTAGGGTCTCCTGTTGTGGCGTTGCTGTGAGATTTGGCGTATCATGGTCTGACACGTGTTCATTTATGCCCTTTTTAATTGGTTTTATTAGTGTCGTGTTTGTCTGGAAACACTAATGTTCCGTTTAATAGGAATGATAGAAAATAAAAAGAATACATTTTTTATCTTTTAAGGAAAGAAAGTAAGAATGATATATTTTTCTTCTTTTGTGTTTGGTTAGATGAATGAAAAATAAAAATAACTACCTTTTTTTTGTGCTGGTGGTTAAGATTAGGGAGGATAATCGAATAGTGTCGTATCAGATTTTTGTTGACTCATGATGGGTTTATGTCGAACATTAATCACACCTAACTCAACTCATTTAACTAATTGTATCGTGTCGAGTTACGAGTTAACCTGTTTATAATCGTGTTCGAGTTAATCAAATTCGTGTCATAAAATTCGTATCGAATTCGAATCGTGTTGAGTCAAAAAATTTTACTTCTGGTTAAAATGGAAAAAATAATTTTTTAATTTAATTTTTTTATTATTATTAAATTTCTACATGAAATTAATATGTATATAATATATGTATATATAAAAAGATATATAGACAAGTAAGATAGATCTCAACACAGATAATTAATTTTCTATTCACTTTTCCTCTGATTTTAGAGGAATTAATTTGGGTGAGTTGGAAGAAAAATTAATTCATCCATTTTTTCATCCTTCCTATTTTACTTCTTTACGAAACATGATATTTTATTTATTCCTCCAACTTTTCATCTTTCTATTTTTTCATCGTATCACACAGAGCATAAACACAAAAGTGTAGTCCAAATCTTTTTTTGTCTGCTTGCTAAAAGGTTATATTAGTTAGTGGAACTTTATGGGTTTTGATACTTCACCACTTACTATATTTTTTTAATGCCCATATGCATACAGTATATAGTTTAGTGGTGTAAACCCACCCCCCACCCCCCCACCCCCAAAAAAAAACAAAAAAAGAATGGACCCCACTTAAAATGACTTTTTAAATGTCTATTTATAGTAGTATACACATTGGTGGTGCACAATAATTGGTGTTGGCAAAAACTAAACGGAGGAAAAAAAGCTCGACACGATCTCTTTGTGGGTAACTGGTAAAAAATAAAATATCTCATCGACCACTCTTTGTGGGTAACTCATAGAAAGTAGGATATCTTATCAACGACTTTAAAGTACTTGTGATGGATCAATAGCCCTTATTGATTTAAGAAAAAAAAAATGTTGATACAGTAAACGGACCCAAAAGAATTTATTCTTTTATTTAATTGAGATTTTGCACATTTGATCTTTTTTAAACTTGGTAATAACTGAAGTTCACACCTATAAATTATTCTACTATGATGCATTGGATGGTAATCACTGGTTGACATATTATTTTGATTAAATAAATATAGAGTATGATAGCTTGGTATCCATTACAAGATACACGTCTTTATCATGGAACTATTTGTTTAGGAACCGGCCAATGAGCTAATTCATATGATTTGATGGTGTCATTGCTGTCATCCGTTGAATTTCACATTGACAATCTTTTATTGGATTCAAGTTTTATTTTATTTTTCCAACTTGGATGTATCCAAATTAGTTGTTGGTTAGTTGTATAATGTGAAGGAATCTTTTATTCTCTAGTGAATAATATACTTTTTCTTTTCTTTTCTTTTTTTAATTTTTTTTTTGTTCAACAGTTAGGAGTGTCTGATTCCCTTAATTTCTTCTTGTCGTGCCTCGACAATTATAATGTAACATTATATAATTTAGTATACAAGACTCGTCGTTACGTTATTTAGAAACAATTATATGCGTGTCATTTTGAACTATTAGCATACTCGAATCTTAAAAATGTGACGCCCAAATCAAAATCTAATAATACTACTATGGGATTTATCACTCTTGACTATTTTAATTTTTGCGTGCATAGTCTGTCTTTGATCGAACTGGAGAGATGATTAATTAAAATATCCGAAAATTAACGCGAATACCTCTGACTATTAAACTAAAATATAAATAAACCAAAAAAAAACCTATTTCCTCAATTCAGTGTGTGGTTAGACCTACCGACTTTCGTCATGAACTTGTTCCTTCACGGCTAGGTCACTAAATTATAAACTTGAAAATATTTTCCGACCTACTTAGGTGGGATATTATAGGGTAACATTAGCTTTGAGATGAAATGTTCTTATTTGAATCGTACATCCCTGTTCAAACAAAAAAAAAATTAAAATCCAAATAATAATTTTCAATTTAAAAACAGTCACACAACTAAAATTATGTGTTTTTTTTTTTTATCTAAATTTGAATTTTATTAAACAAGATCAGTCGTGTCACCAACTCAAGAATTCAAGTTGAGTATATACATCAAACATGCGCGCACACACAAATGCACTATCATTAATCTTGGAATTAGACAACCCTTCTGTCTTTTGTCTCTCACTCTCATTCCCATCTATGCACCACCAAGATCCGACAGCAAAAACGACAACTAGCCGTAGCTACCACCAAATTAAATTTATGAGTCTTTTTTTTCCCGTCCACCCAACCAACTAGATTAAATTAGCCAAATTTAGACAAGCCAAAAAAACCCAATAAACTTTAAATATCCAAGCGTGACCCTATACACAGGACAAATTTTACTTCTAAAATAACATCTTAAGTGGAAAACCAACCTAAATGAGAAATGAAAGATGATGCTATTGGGTACTATTGTTGTTAAAATAAGCAACTTCTAGTTCTAGCACAGCATTTAATGTTTTGTGTAATCTTACCTATGGCCTTACATAAGAACAAGATCCTTCCTTGTCTCCCATTGCTTTATCAAGTAATTAGAGGGATGTGTTTGCTTAAGGTCCAAGTATTATCCAAGTATTATAAGCCAAAAATATTGTTAAATAATAATCCACCAATGAGTTCAATTAATTCATTCATTAATTGCCGACCCCATGTGATTGATTTATTATAATAATGATGATGGCTTAGGAATACCCACTTTTGACTAATCACGGCCCTCTTCTTCCTTCTATTAGAACAATACAAATATTTTTTTAATTACCATTAGCAACGACTTTCAAACACCAGTTTTTGCTTTGATTGAAGCTAATCAAGACACTCCCATTTAGTCACAAGCAACAAGCTATTCCATTCCATACTAGAACAGCCCATAAAGTTATGGAGTAAGGGATGACTATCAGGTTGTGTTAAATGCATGTATAAGTCGTGTTTAAATTATATAATATATATTCGACTCATATAATTCTTCTCAATAGCGTATAAGTCAAGTTCAGACAAAAAAGATATCTAATCGGATTTTTGTTGACCGATTTATTGCGTAGTATGACATGCCAATTAAGTCATGACCTAAACCTATTGAAAGGACAGGAAGGGTTTCACAAGATTTCCGTTTTGGAAAGAAACAGGGTAAAGGGGAGTGAAAGAGATATATGGTAGAAAGATTTGCACGTTGAAGCACAAGATTGTAGTGTCTTATCAGTCTCATTAAAAAATGGAAAAAAACAATTGTGTCTTAACATAGTAAGTGGAATTTTCAAAAGATAAGTGACTTTTAAGTCAGAAGAATCTACAAATGCCAGGCTATAGCATTCCAAAATTCAATGTTAGCAGACTCCAGAGTTTTCTTTCATGTTCACTGTTCTGTCATATGTTGTCAACTGCCCAACTCTGCTTGCCTTCGCCTTTAACTTTCCAAAGTTTAAGTGTATATATTATTGTTTTTGTTATGTATGATCAGATTAGAATCCGTTCCAGTTTTAGATTTTTTTTCAGCTTATTTTTGTATCAAATCATCTACTATGTATTTTAGGATTCAAGATAGGTAATCTTGTGTTGAGAGAATTGATATAATTCAATTCTGAATTTGATCTGAATCTGTTACAATTGAATAGATTCAATGCAAGTAAGAGAGAGAGAGAGAGAGAGAGAAGAGAGAATAAACAGTTGGCCTGGCAAAAACCTCACTTAGCAAAAGCAATTTTCGGTATTATAGTGAAATTAATATCCAAATACGCAAATTGTGACTTAATATAGTAAATTTAGGATTTGTCATAAAAGAACTGAAAATCGACGATCCCAACATTTTAAAATCAATCACAAGTTTTTTAATAACCACCCCAAATTTTTTTGGTGCTTAGTAGCTTTAAACTCATTAGGGAAAAAAAACCTTTAGACCTATTAAATCGTACTGAGATCTTATCAAATCGTAACTCTTTTCTTATTACTTTTCAATACTGTAAATTTTTCTAGTCTTCATCTGACTATTGAATGAATAGCCCAAACATCTCTTTGAGCAATCAAACCACACAGCCCATCTAATATAAAACCAGGTACATATACATTAATCAACTGCCAGAGTCTGAAATCATTTCCTCCAATACACATCAAAGACAAATCCATTCTCTATTTACCCATTGACTTTCATATTTAGTCTTTTATGCAGAACAAGATCAGCATACTGCTTCTCTTGCAGTAATTGTTGTGACTTTTCCTTTGTGCAGCTGCCAATATTTCTGCTTGGTTAATGTTGTCTTCAGTTTTGTACTTGGGATTGAGCTGCTTCAACCTTGCTGCAATTATGATCAAAAACTATAGACATGTATTGTTACCTCGTGGTCATCATTGTCTTCATGTTGTGCAGTATCTTATAGAAAGCAATGCAACTTTTCAAGATTCGGGCTCGCTAAGACTTTAAACAAGCAACTCCAAACATGATTCAATCGAAGCACATACCATAATGAGTATCGACAAGGGTATTTTTGTACTTATACAGCATATTGCCTCAGAGCTTTACACGAGGAATGCCAATGAATAGCATATTTTGTGTGACTCACCAGCTACAAAAAGCATGTCATTGCAAATGGAATTACTTCAATGCCGCAGAAGGAAGGAAAGAAACTTCAAAAATCCACATCCCAAAGACCTCACACCCTGTAACTGCTAAAGATCCTACTATCCAAATACTCACACAAGATAGAAGAAATCCATCACATAACTGCCGGATATATTCCAATTGCCACAATCATTAGCTACTCCAGAACTCCTGTGAGTTAAGAATGGGCAGAGGAAGATACAAAAATATTACATTCCTTCAGACGCCTCTGAAAGTCAGCCAAGCGTGTTTGCAGTTGCACAATGCCTGCAGCTTTCTGTGATAGAATGGCATTTAATCTAGAAACGTAATCATCCAGCTGGTTGCCTGGTTGATCAACTTCAACCAACAGCGTCATCTCCTGCAAATACGAATAAGTTGAGATGAAAAAACATAATCTGATAAGAAAAATTGGATGATCCAAATGCGACTACTAACCTCCCTAACAATATCCATCGTCTCCTCCACATGGCTTCGATGAGCATTTACAAGATCTTCCTCTTCCTATTATGAAACAAAGTGGGTTTGTAATTGGTGATTGACCAGTTTATGAATGAGAAGTCAGACAAGAAATTTGAATGTTTTTACCTTCCACAGGGCATTCAGATCATCATCAGAATCTGGGTTGTCGGCCTCAAAGTCTGGCATATTCCTAAGTTTTGTTTGAATCCCAGTTTTCCTCAACCTATTTTCTGAGGCAGTTGCTTGGTAGTTCTCTACCTTCTTATTCATCTTCCAAGATGATTTGTCTAGTTCAAGGATCTCCTTAGAGCCTTCAAAATCATCAACAGTGATGCCAACTTGACCATTTATCTGACCCTTGTTATCTGTATAGGCAGTTGAGGCCAAATTGCTTTGTGCTCTTCCACTAGGAACACACTCAATGTTAGAAGATGGAGAGGACTCCCGTTCGATTTGTTTAGACCATCCAAATCTGTTAATTTCATGGGGAGCATCCACCATTTTATCCTCAAAACCCAGTAGAGTTGGTAAAGCTGAAGATAATGCCACTGCACTTGAGCTTCTAAGGTTTAATGATGAAGTAAATGGATCTTTCTTAGAGCTGTTCCCCTTAGATAGACTCTTCACTCTGAAATGTTAAAAAATCCAATCAGAACTATTCAAGCACAAAAAAAAAAAAGGGGAAAAAATATCCTCTCGCTAAAACAAAGCTTATTTATGACCACATTACCTATCAGCATATCTTAGTGTGTTGAGAGTATGTTCACACGATCCTGAGTTCGGTGAAATGCATGATATCATAACTGTGCGTGAGTCACCAACAAATGAATCTCTAAGAACTTCAGTTAGCTTACTCCCTCTGAATGGAATATGACCCTGGTCATTGTCCAGAGCTCTAATGCATTCCTTCAAAGCAAGTAAGCTTTTATTAATTTCAGCACCTTCCATTCTGCAACAAAAATAAAATGCAAACAAACTTACTCCTTCAAACGTCATAGTTACAGACACCAAAAACAGATACAGAACACAATTAAATGTCCAGAGAGATCTCCTGGGAGTAACCCATGGCTCCTAAAACCTCAGTTTTTTTTTTCAGCTCCTAAAACCGTCTTACACAGTGTTTAGCGCACATAAGAAAGGATAAAATTTTGAAATATGTTAAAATAAAACCAGATGAGATCCTTAATAGCCCTACCTTGTCTGTTTATCATTATCAGTTGTATCAGCACCACGTTCACTTCCAGCGAGATCTATAAAAGAAAGCTTGCCAATGATTCGAGCAGGCTTTGAGTCATTGCCATCAACCAATCTCTTGATGGCAAGCTGAAGTATAGCATGTGATCTGGAGGATTCCTCATTTGCCCCAGTTGTGCCAGTACTCCTTGTGGCATTTCCTCTCTCAATCAACTCCTTGACTGTCTCCACAGTGGAGACCCTATATTCTTGCAAGCCTACGATGCAGACCTGCTGTTTCCCATCCTCCCTCATAAAAAGCTTTCTACAAAAGTAGCAGTCTTATTTTTTAGAGTTTGAACTTTTTTAAATGCTTGGCTATTCAAAGGGAAGTTAAAAGTTGAGAAACTCACTTCCGATCATTAAGGAGATCAAAAACTTTCCCTCCATATATCTCAAAGAAACTGACAAACAATTGAAAACCTTGGTTGCAATAGCTGTGGTGCATTAATCTAAAAATATCCCGGGATGCTTTTAGGGGCAGTGGTTGCATGGTATAAGTCTTTCCACTCCCTAAAGAAACACCCAAGATCAATCTAAGTTAATTAACAAAACAGTTTGGAATGTAATAAGGCATGGAAAACATATTCCAAGGAAAAATTCAAAAAGAAAATTAAACCAGAGAGATCTGCACAAAATAAAGATAGAGAAATGCTTATCACTTAAAATATATCCAAATACAGACTATGTTTTTTGCTCAAATGGCTGGCACAAAACATTCCAAAAATAATGAAAAAAAAAAAAAAGAAACAAAAAGACAAACTTATGTGGAAATCTCACTGACTGTTTGGATGGGCATGCATGCCCATTTGGCCAAGTACTAACAGGTCATGTTTTACACTTGTGGTCATATTCATATATATGAGAGCACAAGGCTGCAGGCAAATAGTTGAACTGTTGAAAAGATATAGGGTCTGGATTTAGTGCAAGGTGCATAATGTTATACTCTTTCATGGTAGACTATATTAAGCTTTGGTCATAGTTGACAAAAACTAATGGTTAGAATGGCAAATAATCCATGAATCGTTAGGAATCAAACAGTCAACATGGGAGGGCATCAGTAACTCTATAAATGGAAAACGGGACAAAACCAATTAGACCTGACAAATGTGCAAAAGTCATCCATCTAATGGTTCAGAAAAAATGTCACCAATAATTAGGTTCAGTATATTCTAATTTCTTATTGAGTAGTTTTTGGGCTCATATAACTCCACTGAAAAGGAAAAGCCACCACTATCCTTGACACAAATCAAAAGCTTGTTTGATACATGTAGAACATATGAAGATTTTGACAGAGTAACCCCAAGGGGTAGCTCAAGTGGTAATAAGCAGGAGCTGTAAACTCAGATGTCTTGACTTCGAATCTTGAAAACCCATTAAAGCCGGGCCATGAGGGATTTAACCTCATGAATACTCTAATCCCAACATAGATGATCTAAAACATTGAGGTGCGTGTAAGTTAGTCCAGACACCCGTAACCATTGAACCAAAAAAAGAACATTTTGACAGTAAAACCCTTATAAATCAGAGCCTAGTGTCCAGTCAAGCATAAAGCATAACAACTCTGAATCAACTTTTTAGTGTTTAGGATAGAGAAACCCACATATTACACCTTGAGCCTAGTGCCACCTAGAATTCTAGATTATTGAAAATGCACGCATGTACACCCAGACAGACAGGGGGAGGGAGGGAAAAATAACCACTTGCCTGTTTGCCCATATGCAAAACAGGTTGCTCTTGTTCTTTGAAAAATTATCGGAACTATGGGCTCCACAGTTTCTGAGTACACCTACAGCAACAAAATAAAAAGTACAATATTGTAATCGACGGAAAGATCTCTTAAAATAGTACCAAGTCCTGTTGCATACTCACTTCATCATTTGAGACATCCTCATTCATTACAGCATCAAAACAAAATTCATGTTTCTCAACATATTCAGTTAGGTCAACCTGCAAAAGATGGAAAATTAGGCTGAGTAAAAAGAAATTGCATGCCACCTTGCTCATATACATTTATACCAAATAAGAAGTAAAGATTTAAGCAATGAACAAAAGTAGGAAATAACCATCTGGAAAGGTTGAGTGGGGGCAAGTTGAGATGGTCACCAAGTCATCACCATGAATTGTAAAAACATGCCCATATACAAGAATAACATAGTAATCTATCACTCCTACGGTATGTAAGACTTCTCCCTCATTAATATCAGCTTCAAGACGAGTCGAGCTCTTTCAATCCTTCTTATATATTCCTTCGAACAAAATTCATCAATGCAAAATCCTTCTTAGTTCAACCTCATTGCTTTGTCGTTTAACATCTAATTCCATCAAATGCAGACATCAATGTCAAAACATTTCATTCGTCTAGCTAGATGAAAAAATTTCCAATAAAAATAAGCTTGCTCAGCTATGCCAGTAGAATTTGAAACAAATTCAAAGGACTTAAAGAGCCTACAGAAAAAAATGAAATTATTATCTTAGATGACGGAACAGAAACACCAATAAATTTCAAAGGCAACTGCAAGGTTTTGAACTCCAACACAGTGCTGTTGTCGTAGTTGATTACGATGATGATAGTGAAGGTGATGACTATATAAATGAAATTAAAACCAATTAAATAACAACGGCAACGTTTTCATTTGCTCCCTGCCCTTCATATAAGGCCAGACAAGCAAAACACAAGAAAAATATTCCAACAAAGTATTGACATTTTTAACATAACTTTCACAATTACAAACCCACCAGGAGCTCACCTTGAGTTTTGTTTCATGAACAGTGAGCGAATTAGTATCAGGAGCAATGGAAACGATGTCGTCTTCTTTTTTAGCTATTTCCTTTCTATTAAGTGGCCTCTTGCGCACCTTCATTCAAAAATGTTACACCATCATTACAATCACAAGTTGAGAGAACAAAGAAAGCTATCGCAATAGTGAAGCAGCAGAATATTATTTAGCCTACAAGATCGCCATTTTTGTTGTGTGTGTGGGTGTTGGGGGGATAGTGAAGATTGGAATACACTGGTAACTTTTTGGCACTACAATTCATTTTGGAAATCCAAAGGGCCACTGCTTAAGCGAGGCAGTAAATAATAAGAGAAGTACATCAGCAAAAGGGCATACCACAACTTTGATCTTAGCAGCAGTATTGTTCTTCTCTTTATCAGCAGAAAAGCTTTTCAGAAGATTATTATCAAGCAAACCACCGGCACCACTTATGACTTTGTTGCTTGAGACATATGGCTCAGAATCATCGAAACTCTTACCACGAACACGGCCAAGTGAAAATCCATTGTATTGGGTAGGAATCTAGACACTCCAAATAATACATTCAATTTCATTAATACAACAATATAGGATAAGAAGACCACCAGGATCGAACTTAATACGGCCCTCGCGCTAAATGATGTCAAATCTATGGATATAAATGAGAGTTGCAAGTTTCCGAGAATGGAATTGAAGGCTGATTTGCTGCCGAATAAGTTATTCACTCACCTATATTTTTAGTTAAAGGGTTCTATTCACATTCATATGATAGGGACAGAAAAGCAAAAGGCAAAATAAGAAGTATCATATTAAGTACAATAACTTGCTGATTGTTTTCCAATTTCTAAGTATCTTTGACTAATAAGCTATTTGTTATCCCATATTTGTGGATAAGGAGTTCTATTCACATTTTATGTGATACACAAAGGTAAGTGATTAATCAAAACAAGGACTAATGTATTAAGTACAATAACTTGCAGAGTATTTGCTATTTTCGAAGTATCTCTCTTGCTTTTTGGAGCAAAAGTTCCAAACAACAAAGTTGCACTCAACAAAATAGGCACTTATAGAGATCCATCTCGAATGACACCCAATTTTAGCAACATTTGGTCCAAATACACGAATGAAACAAGTCCTTTGGTCCACTAACTCGGCTTGTTTTGCTTAAAATGTCAAATAGTGAACATTATGTATGTGAATAATCATTCATGTAACTAATATGGACAGTAGCATTGTTCAGATTCAGTGGAAGCCCTAAGACATTACACAACATAGATTAAAGTTCATTAGAAAGAAATAATGCAATACGAAAAAGGATGAATTGGACATATCAGTTAGAGTTTCGAATGTACAATGGAGACAAACCTCTGGGAAAAGCTCTGTATCAAAGGAATGCAGATCAAGTAACCCGGGACTGAGCTCACCCGGGGACACTTGCTCCCCACTCCCATTCTTCCTCATGCTAGAAGACCGCGAACATGCGGATGGAGTTGGAGGATCCTCATTTCCTCCTCCATTGTCACTCCTCTGCGCATTCCTTCTGAATCTTGAACCCTGTCCTCCTCCATTATTTGCATAAAACCCAAAGTCCTGTAATCAATCCGATCTAAACGCAATTACAACATCCACAAACACAAACACATAAAAGAATATATATTTCTGTGGTAAATTACTCGAAACCCATATCGAGCTAGGGGTTCGAATGCGAATAACACCCTTGTAATAACCTCGATCGGTGAGAACCAATACTGCGTATTGGCGTCCTACACATACTTGCATATAATCAGTGGATACATATAAATTTTATACACGCGCACACACATATATATTATAAAATGTGAACAGGACAAGTTGATTGATGATGGTTTGATTATAATGAACCTGAAGAGGAGGGACTGTAGGGTTAGAGGATTGGAGGCGATGGAGGCCAGCTGATTGAAGCCATTTGTTGTTGAAGTTTGTGTCAATGAAGTTATCAGAGTACTGACGCTGGTGGTGGCTGGTGGAGCTAGATCTCTGCATTTGTCTTCCCACTGCATTCATCTCTGTTTAATCCCTCTCTCCACTACACCTTCCAATTAGGGTTTTGATCTGATTCTCTTTCTCTACAGAAGAAGTCAATTCAAAAGCTGGGAAATCTTTTTAAACCACAAGCATCTCTGCCGGCCGTACAGCATTGAAGTGAACTTGGCCAAAAGACAAATACAGAGAGCGTGTGTGTGTGTGTGTGTGTGTGTGTGTGTGTGAGAGAGAGAGAGAGAGAGAGAGCTTTTGGTAGGGCTTGAGAAGAAGACTGTAATGGAGGTGGTTGAGATGATTGTTTGCGTTGGAGGACTTTTGAAAAAGAAATGATTTTGAAACTTTTGAAAAGAAAGACCGGGATGTATATATACGTACGAGTATGTGTAAGGGTAGTAGGATTCAATTACAATACTACCAATAAGAAAAAAAACTTTTTGTATAACAAAAATTTTTTTTAAAAAAAAAGTAATTATTTGTATTACATTTAGTATATTTTATTTAATAATTATAAACTTATAAATCAGAATTAATAATTGAAGTTTAATAATTTCCACACAACACTAATTATGCAATTGTTGGAAAATGTTAACTCATTAGAGGTGATAACATTTGAGGTGAGACCTTAATTTGATATTAAATTCTATCCGGACATAAATTGTTAATATCTTAATAAAATAATAAATTTTTCAGATTAATATCAAAACCAAAATAATTTGATTTTAATATTGTATAAATTTGTCTACTTAAATTAGCGTAATGGGAAAAAGTTTTTAAAAGTTTTTTCTTCTTTTTTATTTCACTCTCGGCTTGGAAACTCTGAAGTTTCGTGATACGTTTAGTATGATGAAAAAGTGGAAATGCAATAAGTAAAATAAATAGATAAAATATTATGTTTGATTTAGAAAAAAAAATAAAATGAAAAAAAAATAGAAAAAATATTAATTATATTTAGTATGTAATTTTTTTTGTAACACGCATATATTTAGTGTGTACATGTATATCCTTTAGTATGTACATGTATCCAACTAATTTATTTTATATAATAAATATGAAAATATTAATTTCATATGTAATTAAAACAGTAAAATAAGAACGGTCAATCTTCTTCTTTTTTTTTTCTTCCACATTTCTATGTATACCAATCATGAAAAAATAATTTCCTTCTACTTTCATCTATGGTACCAAACAAAAATAGAGATTAGAGATTTCTTTTATTAAAAGATAAAAAGTATATCACGTTTATTTTTTTTCTTATTTCTTGTTTTATCTATCCTATCAAACGGATAATTAGAGTTAATTTTAGAAATTTTTGCATTAAATCAGATTTTAATTTATAAGGGGTTTTAAATATTCAATTTATTTAGAACCTATAAGAAAAGAGATTTTTTTTTTTTTTTGGGGGTACACAGCCAATCTCCCAATTGTGCGTATGGGTGTGAAACAGTCAAGTTTTGCCCCTTTTTTTTTTTTGAAAAAAAAATTGTGTAGTAGATTGTCACGCCACGCCTCCTAGGACAGAGTAATTGCTCCTTACGTTGGGACCTCCATTTTGGTGGGCCCACCTAGATGTGAGAGACCCACTTAGAGTTCTTGGGTTTGGACCCTATCGCCCAAATATTTCAAATAAATTAACTACTTTAATTTGAAATTTTTGAGAATTTAAGTACCTTTTCTTTTCCAAAAACGAAAAAAAAAATATTTTATTTTTTAAATATTCTCATAGGGCCCACTCAATCCCATCCATTTCTTCACCTAAAAAAAGTTTCAGGTATGATTAAATTTAAACCTTGACAAATAAGTTGTAATTTAATTTTAAAAACGAGAAGATTAATGTATTACTCTTCACGAAGTTAGAAAAAATAAATATCTTGATTACAAAATAAGTAGAGCTTAAGTATCAAACTTTTCTAAGGCACTCTTTAGTTCACATCACAAAAGCGAAAGGAAAAGGGAAAGGGACGTAAACCCTAATTTTTTTTGGTTGATATCCTTCCCTTACTATAATTGGGGTCTCCATTGGTCCATATACTCCCGCATTTGCTCCAAAATTTTCAAAACAGACATAAATACTTAATTCTTTTCATAGATAATAAGAATTATTGGTTTTGTATGGGTCAACAAAGAGCCCATTAGGGCCTATCAAGCTTGTTAGCCAACGGCTCGTGATGGGGTCGTGGTGCAAACTGCCAAATTGATTCAGCCAAAAATTCTCTAATTTAATTGAAAGTTGGTATAAAAATTGAGACTTAATTGAAATAAATTATATTAAAGAAACTTATTTGACCTTAAATGCATTTTTTTTTAAAACAATACTAAAAGGTCATTCATTACTTCATTACTCTCTCTTCCCTATTTTCTCTTTATCTCTCTTTCATTTATTCTCTCTATCCTTTATTCTCTTTGTCTTTATAATTTTTTTTTTCAAATATATAAAGATTTTATTTAATTTTTTCATATCTCTTTCTCTCCCATATTCTCTCTCTCTCTCTCTCACTTTCCCTCCCTATTTTCTCACTCTCATCAATCAGTTACACTAATTAATTATAATTATCCTATAATACATCAAACAGATTCATGTATTTTAATAAACTAAATAGTTACACTCAAATATTACACAAAATTATAACACCAACTCAATTTATGGTTCAATTGTTTACATAAACCAATTAGTTACATCATTTAATATCACGTAATTACACCAAATTAGATTTATCATTGCACAAAAGAGTTTATCATTACACTAAATTTAGTGTATATAATTGGTGTAATCATGTCGTAATACTAAATGTTGCAACTTTTTGGTTTTATGTAAATAACTAAATGATAAATTAAGTTAGTGTCGTAATTTTGTATAATTATTTAGTGTAATTATTTGGTTTATTAGAACACATGAGTACTGTTTTATATATTATATGACAATTATAACTGATTTGTGTAATTGTGTTGTTGTAACATTAATATATATATATATATAGAGAGAGAGAGAGTAACGGTAATATAAATAGGGGAGAGAGATAAAAAAATCAAATATTTACATATTTGAAAAGAAAATAAATTATCAATGAAAAATAAATTAATAGAGATAAAATAGGGGAGAAAGTAATGTAGAACGAGAAAAAGAATAACAGCGTGAGAAATAGGATGAGAGAGAGTGAAAAAAATAAGAATTATGCATAATTTAATAAAGGGTAAATAAGTAAAAAAATTCAAATGTCATTTGAATTTTATACTTAATCGCAAGATATTTTATTAAAATTAAACTTAATAGAGTAAAATATTTATTCATACACTTCCTTTTAAATAAGTCTAAAATAATATATCTACAAAAAAAAAACCATTTTTATTTGTCTTTCTAATTTTTTGGGGCTATGTGCGACTTTCAATCGGGCCAGCCCATCTGGCTGTTAAATGCTCATTCGGTTGTGGAGCTACTCAAGGAGTCTCAGGTGCATGGGCCGTAATTGGCCCATAACATAGTGGGCTTGAAAGTTAACTAGCAAGCCAGTGGATCACATTATGGAGGCTTTCCAAACTGACATTCCATTTTTGTTCTTAGGCTCATGTCTAAGTAAAGGACCCAGATTTGTGTGTCTTCTTTACGGCCGAGGGGCGGGTTCTTTTCCATAAAGAGTGTGTTGGAGGAGGCGTATTGGATCGACAGGCGAGGCGAGGCGAGGCGTATGCGTTTTGGGAAATATATAAGAAACTTGCTTGAAAGTTTACTTGGCTTTCACTTGACACAAAATTGACAGCCAATTTGCCATATGACATTTTAACTAATGAATTTTGATACTTTTAACAATTTTTTCTTATGACATTTCAATTGGGTTCAAACCCAAAATCGGTAAAAATTGAATTCATCCTCGATTTGTTGGGAAGTATAGTCTTAATAAATAATTAAGGAACATAGTATTAAGATAGCTCAAAAAAATAGAAAATGTTATTTTAATATATTTTTCCCACAAACATATTTACCCTTCCCTTTTCAAAAGCATGGAACAAAACTTGTTGATAATATGAAAATCTATGATCAAATTACAATAAGCAATAAGTTGAGATGGCCGAGTTGGTCTAAGGCGCCAGATTAAGGTTCTGGTCCGAAAGGGCGTGGGTTCAAATCCCACTCTCAACAAACTGTTTTCCTTTTTCCTCTTCGATTTATCCTCTCTCCCTCTTTCTTAATTGGCCGCGCGAAAATGGCACATGCAGAGACTAAATCTCAGCTCCTCCTCACCAACCCACGTCCCGGCGACTCTTTTCGCTCTTCTTTCTCCGACCTCCGATCTCTCCTCCTCTTCTATGACCTCCATCGACGCCCGTAAGGCCCCATCTACAAAAACTCACATTCATTCATAGATATATATATGCATATGTAGGTATGATTTTTTCTTTTGATTTATGTGTGTGTTTGGTGAAATTCAAAGAGACTGAAGGATTCAGGAACTGTTTAGGCTAAGGAGGTCTTCGAGATAAAGATTCATATTCCTGAAAGGTGCAAAACTTAACATTCCATTTTCATGCTTATGACCATTTTCGGTAAACAACCATTTTTGTGTTCAAATATATATATATATATATATATATATATATATATATATATATAAAATTTGTCTGTTTTGTTAGTTGGTTTTTAATATTTTGGGTGATTTTGGTGAGTATAAGTTGTGTTGGTGAACTGAGGGTTTTTTTTTTGTGGGCTTATATGTATCCATTCCAGCCATCCAATTGCTGCCTTTGTTATGTCTATCTATCACCCAAATGCTTGTAATGGAAAAGCGGACCTTCGAGGATATTCTCAATCTTCCTTCCAAGGTGCGTTCTTGAACTTCTGGGAATGTTAGGCCTATTCATTTGATATTCCTTTTTGGAATTTTTATTGATCTATATTTTGAATAGATTTCACATTACCATTTTCTCGACGAAATCAGCATTTAGTTCATAGAGGAATAATAGAAATGGTCAATTGAGATTTACAGAACTTACAGGAATTTGTATTCATTCAAAGTAGTAGAAGCACACGCCATTGCACACGGAGCATTGTGAGTTATAATTTTTTGGAAAGAAACCAAATTTATGAATTGGTAACAGTTCCAGAGTTGATTTATATACTTTTTGTTTTAGCATTTCAGGTATAATTTTGATTTTTGATTTTATTTTTGTTCATAGTGGGATTGAGGTTTTGGAATTTACAATGTACACATATCAAAATGAGAGGTAACCAGTTGCTTGCTTTAGTTATTCACCACAAGTCCACAACAATCACGTGGTGACTTATGAATCAGAAACGTGAATATAAAAGTTCAGTTCTATCATAATAAACATGTCTTAAATTAAATAGGGTGTAATTATATGATATTTGGTCTGCCAAAAAGATTCCAAAGTATTTTAACTCCCTCTGTTTCTGCAGTTGCACCAATATTACAAGTACATCCTCAAAAAACTTTAGCTTATTGTGTTTATACAACAAAGAGATTAAAAAAAAAACCTCAAAAACGAATTTGTTGTAGTATCAATCACTTGGCAAGTTCCATCTGCAAAATGCAAACCATTTGGACACTTTGGAACATTCAGATTTATTCAACTCAAGCAAAACACTTTTAACTTAAGATCAAAACTTATAAATGTAATAGGAGCAATAATGTTGATCCCATGGAACTACAATCCAAACATAAGAAGAAAGAAAATGGCAGACGACAATATCCCCACTCAATTTTTTGAATTGTATTTTCCGTGTTAGTGGTATCAACGCTCTCAAAAGCCTCGCTATTCATTTACGAAATACTATGAAGCAAGCTCAACTGGAACAATTCAACTACCAGTTGCGTATGGGACCAATGAGTATTTGCTTCATAGAAGAATCTACCCAACAGAACCTCCATTTTGACCTAAAAAGAAAAGATAGGAAAAACGAAGTGTACTTTTTATATTAACAATGGAGCACTCTATACATGGACTAACTTCTAGTATGGATATTCTTGCTCCAACTCCTAATCTAATTTGAGTACAGATAAATATAGGGAAAAAATGAGCATATTAAGGTGAAAACAACCATGTAGTTCATATTTGTAGTGTATAAACCCATTATAAAATAGAATATACATCCACTATAAAATTGAAGGGAGATAAAATAATTTTGTCGGGATTAAACATGAGCAAAGGTTTAGCAAAAATTCAACTTTGAATCTTTTCTTTTGCATTGTACAACGCCCTTTCCCCTGCTCCCCACCCCCCACCCTAATGATCAAAACCATATGATGCAAAAGAAGTTGGCGCGCATAGTAGCCCCTAGAAGTCTAGAGATGTAAGGGGTACAATCACTGAAACTTCGGCATGGTGAAACCAATAGGAGATTAGCAGTAACCCTTGCTAAAAATCAGAACTCAAAGCAAATACAGTAGTTGGGAAGGATATTGGATTGTTACCAGTTCAAGTATCAAGAAGTCCCAAAAGCAAGATCATGGTGCCATTACATCTGAAGATACTCAGAACAATTCCAAGTATGAGCCCAGACGCGAAGGTCAGACAAGCAGGTCAGACCAAGAGGTCAGGAAAGATGCGCAGAGCTCAAAGGATCAGAACTAGAGCTCCTCCCTAGGCATGCCAGCAATGGAAAGGATAAAGGAGCTGCTGGATAACAATGGGAATCTTATAGGTGCCAAAGAGCCATGTTTAAGGCACAAAATCCTTAAATAGCCGAGATCCTCTCCTAAGATCAAGGAGAGTTCATCGGGGGAATAGCAAGGATCTCGGCACAGATCCCATAGAATTAGGAACAACCCTATAAATATTATGTAACTCCTCCAAGGCAAGAGGACACCTTAGTAACATTTACTCCATCCTGTAAACTTTCTGAATAAGAAGAAAAGGAAAAAGGAGCAAGAGCCTCCATTGAAGAGTGGACTAGTCGAGCTTCCGAGCTGGTGAACCACTATATTTTTATTGTGCAAATCACCCCATCCTAAACACGAACCTCATGAGCCTTGTAGCTCAGATCCCAGTTGCCAAGTGTAATCCATTCCCTCTGCTCATCCACTCCAATTTACACCATCAACATCGTAGATACGTGACAAGTTACTTTTCTTTTCCATGTTCAATTGTCAAAGCGTGGCATTGCAAACTGGGAAGCAAATTCTGCAACCCTTTTTAGTAGCTCAACAACAACCTTATTGTTCTAAAGGCAGACGGCCTGTGAATATCCTGCCAGGGGTATCTGGAGACAAATAAAAACTTAAAGATTGCTTATATATTATTCTCCCAAGAACTCTATAAGGACCTGGCTATAAAGTACTCATTGTCACCAAAAATGATTTAAATTTTGGGAATAGTGAGGAATTTACCATAAATAAAAAGGAAAGTGTTCATCAAACTTTTATACACGTACCAAAATGTAGAGAGGAAAGCAATATTTAAACAGGACCAAATTTATTAATATATTACCTTCTTGAATCAGATTATATTGGGGGTGCTTCAAGGACATGTAGTTCTTGATTTCCGTCTGTACATGCTTATAAACCTGTAGAAACAGAGAGAAATCCCAATCAATCCATTTAAAGGAAAAATAGGACAATCTTATTAGTCACTACTATAAGATCACACACGTGCATGCAGTATTTATTAACAGAGAAGATCGATGGCAGATTGGAGGACAAACAAAATGATGAGCTTAGGATGGAAGAGAGAAGTGCTTTTGTGGGAGACAATGAGTTGTAGTCTTGTAAATGGACTTCTCAAAAGTAAAACAGTTTTGAGAAAGTGACAGACATAACTTCACGATGGGAAGATGAAAAAATAAAATTAATTAGAGAAGTAAACAAAGAAGCAAAACCAAACAGATCAGATCTTGACAATATTGTCTATACGATTTTATAAAGGTTAAATTAGGTTCAAAAGTTTTTCTTCCCTACTGACGTTTAGTAGTAATATAGAGTTGTAGTATACCTATATATATGGGTAGATATAAATATAAGGAAGCCCCCAAAATATCTTATTCTTAAAAAGAGAGAATTAAACTTCCAAAATCTGTGCAAAGAGAGACTACATGGGTGTATCTTGAGGATGCTTTTGCTGAATCCTAAATTAATGCTCGAGGCATTTTTATGATGATTTGGTACACAGGTTGTAGGAGGACCCAGAGGCCTAGATATCGAGACTAACACTCCAAAAGTCCTCCTGTAACAAAACGAACATCCCCAATGGGGGTTCTTCAAGCAGCAGTGTTCTCTCAGTTTGGTGGTGGCCTTCGTTTGCCAAAAAAATCTGCACATCTATTTCTTTCTCTGGAAATGTGCTGCAGTTCACATCCCCATGGATTTGCAAGCAGCTTTCAGCAGTCATTGATGATTGATTCAGCAGGATGAGGGTCTGAATTGGTTGACCTGATACACTGAATTGCAGCTTCTGAATCTGCTTCCATAATGATATTGTGTGGCCTCATTTCCCAAGCCATGGTTAAACCTGTCCTGATAGGCCATAGCTCTGTTGTCAGTATTGGGCATGTTCCCAAATTTCCAATAAATCCTGTGATCCACATTCCATCTTCATTTCTGAGCAGTCCTATTGCTGCAGTATTTGGTATCTTTCCAGACTTAACAGTAGAACCTATGTTGAGTTTAAGCCCGCCAGAATGTGAGTTTTCCAGGAGATGAAGTGAGGGTATATGCCCGGGGTTTTTTGGGGGAAGGTTGGGTTGGCTGGGAAATGGTGTCATCCTCTGACTCACTCATGAGGTAATTGTTGAACTCACGAAATATATTTCTCAAGCTGTTAGAATGTATCTATAACTTAATGATACTTTTTATTCTTACACATCTAAGTTTCGGCATTACTCCTCCTTCCACTTTCAATGCTTCAAACCAAGGAAATGGCCCAATTAGGAAGGTTTCTAGTCTGGGAAAGCTACCATCACCTGTGACAACCATAATTTTTCCCTTGTAAGAACTCCAGAGAAATTGAAGCTTCCGTAGGTTTGGCAGCTTTCCTAGCTTCTCCATCGGGACTTGCTGTAATTGGCTTCTTACCAAAGTAAGCTTGGTAAAGCTGGTAGTATTCTGGAAGATCCACAAGTGGACCTTCTAGATAAATGTTAAGAAGATTTTGATAGCCAGAAAAATTTAGAGGTGAACTTGCTGGTGTTGGAAAACTCGAATTGGCAGATATACTGGATTTTGGGATTCTGGGGGAATCCACGAATCTATGGTTTGCATCATAGGGACCATCGTCCCACACTTCCGATTGCAATTTCTTCATCTTCATTGATATGGGCATCGCAACTGTTAGCACCTTGTCGAATTGCTTCATACAACAACATATAGCCAATTTTCTTAGATTGGTAAACATGAGTAAACATTCAAGCTTTGGAGATTTGGTAGAGATACTTCGTCAACATGTTGTGACCTATCCATGATGTGCCTAGATATTAGTGGATGTTGAAAAATGGCTGTGCGAGATTAGAGAATGTGTCTTAGTTGTTGCATATTCCAAATAGCTGTAGGTACGTTGAGATTCTCACATTCCTTGACATCCAAGGCCTGTAGGATTCTCAGATACCTGATGGTGGACAGAAGGCTTCTTAGGCTTGATGCCTTCAACTGCAGGTACCTCAAATGGATGAGATTGCCTATTGCATCTGGAAAACTGTGGAAACACCAATCTCTCAAGCGGAGCACCCGAAGAAATTCAAACCCCTTATCAATATGTTCCAAGTGCGGCCTTTCCAAGTTCTCTTTTTCTCTGTTGAAGCATAGCAGAGCACAGAGCTTGAGTTGCTGGTTTTGAGAAATGTACTCACAGATACTACCACGCTGAATGGCAACTCCACAAACTCTGGTGTCTAAAACAGAATCATCACCTTGACTAGTACTGAAAAAGTTGTTTTTCTTGGCAGTTGAAACACAAAGGCTGAGAAGAACATTGTGGATGCGGCAGCTTCTAATTCTTCCATCAAATCTTCTTTTATCAATTTGAACCAAGTACCTACCAATTAGCTCAGTTAGGTAATCCTCTGCTACATCTTTAAGGGTATCGTTTTCTTGGGCTTGTATGAAGCCCTTGGCTACCCATATGTTTATCAGTTCACTTGCTGGACTTCATAGGCCAAAGTAGAGAAAGCAAGGTTTTAGTTTTGATGGTAGATCACTATAACTCAAAGTCAAGGTATCTAAATTTCGGCATTCTAGTTGATCCACCCCCCTCAGTACACATTTCCATGCATGTTCTATCCTCTCTTTTGTTGATAGGAGACCAGCCATTGTGATGATTTTGAGTGGCAGGCCATCAACTCCACCTGCATAGATGTCAACTTCTTTATGGCGAGAAGTAATGATTAATGCACTACCATTTGTACAATTACCCGGTATGCTATTCCTCAATTCATTCCAAGTTTTATTATCCCATATGTCATCAATAACAATCAGGTACTTGTTTTGTCTAAGGAACCCAAATAGGTTGGCCTCTATCTCTGCATTGTTCTCCCAGTTCTTCTCCTCTACTCCGACTTGTCTTGTTATGTCTTTCAAAAGATTTTTCACTCTTGGCTTCTGAGAAACATAAACCCCGGCACGGCACTGATATTTGTCTTGCTCGGAATTATAAACTTTCTTAGCAAAGCGTAGTTTTACCAACACCTGTCATTCCAACAACTGATATAACACAATACTTCCTCGAAAATCTGTTTCAAAGTTCTTACGAAATTAAATGAAGAAAGGTTAAAGTCAATCCAGTGATTGAACTTGGGAGGAACTATAAATTCAATAGGCGAACTATAAATTCAATAGTCAAAAGTTTGAATTGTTTGACCACATAAAGTTCGGGTTTAACAGATGTACATGGCTTGTGGGTAATTACCGCTTCACCCTAAAAAATGGGACCTAATGTCAATCTAATAATTTTGAATGATTAGATCAGTAAACTAAATCAATAAATTATATCAAAGTGGCATTGCTCTTATGTAAATTGATCAGAAAATGTGTTGCAATTGCAAAGTCGTCAAGAAATGCAACCATTTTGTTGCTTGGGACAAGAAAGTCAGCAGGAATAGTTGGATTTTTGGCTTTCGGCAAGGACTCAATGATGCACAATTATTGGATTGGTTATAAGTTCTATTTAACATTAGAACTCACAATGGATTACTTATGAGTTCCATTTAACATTATAACTCACCACTAATTCAATGGTTGTATTGAAGTCTCATTAATTTTTTTTCCTGGGGAGGAGGGGAATTTAAACTTTTGACCTCAAGAAGGTAAAGCCTTCACAAGACAAGGAGTTTTATTAGATCATTAGGTCTTTAAATAAGATCCTCAAATAAAGTGTAAATAACATTTTTCATATTTAATACATGAGATTTTAACATTTTATTTGGAATACAAAATTTAGTAAATAAGTTTGGCCGCATAGTTTTATTCAAGAAAAAATTTCTTTGTGCTTGAAATTGAAGTTTCGGTCAGCCTTAGAATCAGTAGGTGGCTGCTGTAATGTTCAACTTTTTCTCCGTGGTCTGAGCAATATTCAATCTTTTCTCCTGTTATCAACACCCTTCCTTTGTAATACTGTATATGGCTTTAGCTCTGCCACAGACTCGTGCATGGAACGGTAGGTTTGAACGTCTGCTGGAAAATTGGTTGTTGCAAAGTTTGGGCCCTCTCTCTCTCTCTCTCTCTCACACACACACACAGTAAATCATCTCCATCTTTTCTTCGTGTCCGGCTCACCCAAACCATGGTATGTTTGATCAATCTCGCATATAACAATATAATTTCAAATGGGTTACAATTATTTTATCTAATCAATTAGTTGGGTTCTTAATTCTTATGCATTTAACAGTGATTTTCTGCTTTATTTCTGTGGCAGTCTCTCACAGCTTTGATGTTCCGGTCACTGGTGAGGTTTCTGTCATCTTTTGTGGATGAACCAGCAGTTTCTATAGCAACCATACTGCACTACAGTGATCTTCTTCCTCAAAACACCATCTTAGAGACATTGGTTGAAGACGCTTTGCTCCATCCAGAGAACTATCTGTTCCATTTCGTCATCAACTTGTTGAAATGTTTTTGGTAGATACATTCAAGGGTGAGGCTTGAAGTAGAGGTAAAATTTGGGCCACGGGGTCGATTTCTGGAAATAGTCATTCTTGCGTTCATTTAACTCTAGACCCTGCAAATGCCGGACTCACCCACGGATAGGTAGTTTTGATTTTCACTATTTTTGGTTTCACATATTCCATGGTGAAGCGGTTCTTTTGATCTACATTCCTGACTGCTGATATAGTTCTTGCTTATTTTCTGTCAAATTGGTATGTTATCAGACACTTGCATGGTGATGTTTGTGTCATTATACTGAATTATACCAATTGGGGAATAAATTTGAAGTCTGATCTAATTTTTATTATCTTGGGGTCTATTTATTCTTGATATTGAACTCCATTGCAAGCAGTTTGTCTGTCTATCCAATCCTAGAGCCATTACATATCACATACAAAGTGAATTTGATTGCTTAGTACCATCAGTCTCATTTATTGATTCAAAGTTAGTTGATCGATCCAGATCAGATGGTAGAATCTTACACGGTTGTTGCGGACTGCACCATCCATTAGCCCCATGGACTAACTGGCTCACTTTTCCCAGCCCAAGGCCATGGGCCATTCTGCGAACCTTACGGTGTAAATATTTATTGTAACTCTGATATCACCTTAGCATTTTTTTTTTTTTGGTCATGAAAATAACTTCTATATTAATACTCCAACTTGCTGTAACAGAATATATATGTCAACCTATACCATTCCTTTCCTCCTTCCTAAGTACATTCATAAGAAAATCAGTGGGATTAACTAACTCTTGAGAGAGGGAAAATCCTCTTCTAGCTTGAGTTGCTAGAGTATGTGCTGCCATATTTTGTGATCTCCTCACGAATTGCAGCTGGACCAAAGGTATTTGCTGGAGGTACTGCCAAATATCCTTCTGGATAGATGATGCTATCTCCCTAATAGGATCTTCAAGGCCCTTACTCAATGAGTCCATAAGGTACTTAGCATCAGACTCAATTATTACCGCTTGGTACCCATCCTCTAGTGCCATTCTGGAGGCTTTTCTTACTGCATATGCTTCTGTGACTATAGCAGACGAATACCCCAACTGTTTGTGCTTTCCCCAGTGATCCATGAGCCCTCATGATTTCACACCACAATTCTATAAGCTCCTTCCTTAGCCTTTGCTTGATATGCTCCATTAAAATTAATCTTCACCCACTCCATGGGAGGAGGCATCCAGTTAAGTTATACACATTTTAGAGTACTTTACTGTACCTGTTTTCCACTACTGCTATGCAATTCTTCAACTGCCATCACAGCTCTATTAACAGTAAACTTACTTTTAGGTTCACGTTAGCATTGAATGTCATGTTATTTCTATATTTATTGTTATATTATTGTGATAGTCGCTTTATAGTTTGTGTGGGATGTTTTCTTTCAATAGAGTGTTTTTTCTAAAAATTATTAGACTTTCATCAATTACTGTCAATTTAGAGTATGCCATGAAATTTATGAATTGTGAATAAGTTGATATTTTATAGGAGTTACGCTTTTAGTTGAAATTTTGCTAATTTTTTTGTTTTGAAAAAATAGTGGGTTAATCATGTTATTAAACAAAAAGAAGAAAAAATAAATTGTTTTTTAAAATATTTAAATCACACAATTCATAATCGATTTTTTTATATTACATTGTGTCTATAGACAGGAGTTATTGCTAGTAAATAAATAAGTGGACTCCACTTTTTTCCATGGAATAGTTATTATTTTACCCGAAAGAGTATGGTCCATTTCAACCCTCACTTATCGAGTTATAATTGGACGATTGCTCTTTATAATAATAGTTTCAGACGCCTTTCTTTACCATAAGCCCTCAAACTAAGAGAAGAATAAGGAACAAGGATAAGAAGGATTCAAAACTGGAAAATCCCAACAAAGAAAGAAAAAGGGATGGTGAAAAAAGAGAATAAGAAATCATTCAAAGCTATATTGACACAAAGCTTGTGAGGGTCATTTGCAATCGTGATATAATGCCCTACAGCCAATTGCCAAGCATAATAGTCCAATGTCATGATAATCCCAACTGCTAACTTATCTCCACCCTCCACTGTCCCACTCCACGAACCTATAATACTCCAGTATTTATGTTAAATAAGCAATGAACGACGGCTCTTTTATGGTGGAGTTTTACCTCCCACGCTACATTATACACAGTTATATAATCAACACATATAGTTTCTTTTTCTTCTTCATCTTCACGCTACCCTATACACAGTTATATAATCAACACAAGTATATCTAAGTGAAACAGGTAGGTTCACCCGTTTCTTGAAACTAAATGAGTTCATTTTACCTAGTTAGACAAGCAAAGGTCTAGTATTGGTTGTAGCCCGTAGATGGTAGTCATTTTGGGGAAGTATATCTAGCAATGAGTTGGATTGGGTTAGTCTTTTTAGGGAAAGTATATCAAGTTGGATTGAGTGAAGTCTAAGAATGATTTCAAGAATTGTTAACAGTTATACCGAAGTAATCTTCAAGTTGATTGATCGATATAAGAGGGTAGAATCCAACATGATTAGTACAGACTAAACTATCAATTAGTCCAATGGATTAATGGCTAGTTTTTCCAGCCCAAGGTCATGGGCCTTTTGATGACCTTATATATACTATTTTATTACTCTATTTATTATAACAACGGTTACATCACGTTAACATTATCACATAATGTAACCGTTAATAAATAAGTAAATAAAGAGACTCTACTTTGTTATATGGAATGGTTAAAGGGTAATTATTTAAAAGAGAATAGTTAATTTTGTTCGGAGTTATAATTAAAAAATTAAACCTCGTGATCATTGTACCATAAACCACTTTCTAGACTTTTACTTTACCATAAACCCCTAAACTAGGAGAAGGTAAACAAACAAGGATAAGAACGATTCAAAACTAGGAGAAAGAACGAGAACGAGAACGAGAACGATTCAAAACTAGAAAATCCCAAGAAAGAAAAAGGGTGTTAAGAAATGAGGAAAAGAAATCATTCAAACGGATTTATTGACACAAAGCTTGTGAGGGCCAAAAAGGTCATTTGCAATCATGATATAATGTCCTACAACCAACGGCCAAGAATAATACTTCAATGTCATGGTAGCCCCAACTCCTAACTTATCTGGGCCCTCCGCTGTCCCACTCCTTGAACCACAATCCCTCATCCAAGCCATGGACCCACCAACCTTCCCAAAATGTGCCGCAACTTCGCAACTTTAAAGTTCATATACTTGTCGTTTTTGATTTATAATGGCAGTAGGGTACCCAGTTGTAATTAATAAAAGTGCATGATAAAATACAAATTGTATTGTGATTAAAATATAAGCAGACAAATTTCTTGTAATTAAAATGTAAATAGAAAATTTTATTATGATAAAGTGTAACTTATAAAAATTCACAGTCAAATATAAACAATTTGTGTTGTCATTATGCTTTTAATTCTGTTTTATTATATAGATTTCTTGTAATTCGTAAATCATATTAACATAGGTTTTTTTTCCTATGGTATGAAAATTATAGTATAAAAAGTATGATCCAAATAAATTGAATTATAACTTGATAGAGTTGCTTAATATCCACATACCAGAAAGTGGAGATTTAAAATCTATCCAAAAAACTTAAGTGGATCATTAATTGAGTAAATTATACATATAGCTCTTAAACTATAATTATTGTGTTAATTAAGTTTTTGAATTTTTTTGTATCAATTAAGTCATTTTATCTGCCTCTGTTAGGTTTTCTACTCAAAAGTGGCAAAGCGTGCAAACACAAATGGTTGGTCCTCGATCTATGACTCTTGTGTACATTAGGTTTTTATATATTTTTTGTATAAATTGAACTCCTCGACTCTTTAATTGTGACAATTGAGTCATTTTATCTTTTTGTATCCGAGGAGTGACACGCTCTAATGGAGGCCGACAAAAGAGTTTAATTGGTACAAAAAAAAATGAAGAATTTAATTAATACAAAGGTCATAGTTTGAAGAGTATATATAGACAAACTATAGGGGAGGTGATGGTAAATAAACGAAAGGATCAGACTATAATTTGAAATGCGTTTGACGCAAGTCAATTACAAGACGACTCTTTTTATAGTGGATTTCTACCTCACACACAACACTATACACAGTTGGAATACCTGCTGCTGCTTCTTCTCCATTAACCACATTTCAATTTTCCAGCTTGTGTTAATGGCGTATGTAAGCCGTGCATAATTTGCACACACTTGAGCTAATCTTACTCTCTCGGTTGAAGGAAAACGAAAATCAAAGATGCTGGACGGATTACTAGGGCGAAACTTTTGCTCCAAATGGTCAGTTCGAAAAAAACCCAAATCCAATCTCTCTATGTAAATATCTGTGCGTGTATATCCGTTTTGCATTAATGGACATTTTTTTTTTGTTGTGATGAAGTAAATCGCTGATTAAGCCTACGAGAACGCGAATTGAAGCTTTAAGGAGGAGAGCGGAAGCGAAGCAGAGAATTTTGAAGGAAGATCTTGCGAAATTGCTCTATAATGGCCTCGATATCAATGCCTATGGGAGGGTAATTAATTATTTTTGGTTTTGTATTTGGATTTCGTAATTGCACTTTTTTCTTTTCAGATTTTTGGTCCGGCTATTTTTAAGTTTGAATCTGTGGTTTAGGACTTGTTTGGTTGATAAGAATTGTGGGAAAGAAAAAAAAATAAATATTATAGGGTTGGAGCGTCTATCATAGAATAATTGTTAACTGGGGAATTAGCACCAGAAAACCTAAATTTCACTTGAGTGTCGTTTACATGATTATTTACCTTAATTTTTAATGTTTTAAGGATAGTTACTTAACAAAAAAAAATTGAAGCTTTGGTTTTTTTTATTGAAAGAATGTTATATCACAGAAAATGGCATTCATTTAATTCGAAAGATGCAAACGGATTCAGTATAGGCACCATTTAGATGAATTTCTCATTATCCAAACTTAAGGCTCACTGTTTATTTTTGTACTGACAATGTGTTAATATTTCTAAAACCCAGAACATAGAACAGAGAACATAGAACATATTAAATGTTGTGGTTCTCATCCTTGTTTGAAGCCTTATAATGTACTTGAAATATTGATCGGCTGACTAACATTGATATTGATGGGAACATATTTTAACCAATAATATATCCTCCTCCTGGTTGATCCTAGACATCTGCACTAATATGTAGTGGTTATCTATGGCGGTGGCTTAAGATAATTTGGAGCCTAAAACGATACTTCTAAATGAGGTCTTCAACGTTGAGTATTAATATTTTTTATTTAAAATTAATTTTTCTTGCTTTTTTGAGTTGCAAAAGTATTAATTAAGTTTTTATATTCAAGTTTTGCTACTATATCTTTTTCAATTGATAATATTGCTAATTCAATTAATCTTTCTTGTGACATAATCGATCTTAAATAAGATTTTATTAATTATAATTTTGAAAAACTTCATTCCGCAGAAGTAACTGTTACACGAATTGTTAATAATATTCTATAATCAATGCATGTATATGGAAAAGAATCTAACTTTTTTATATAATTTAGTATCTCAATTGGAGTATTTTCTTTCGTTTGTAAAATTTCTTTTAAAGCATTTAGTTCTAAAAATATATCTAAGCCATAAAATATTTTCTATTTTATTATCCTTTATTTTATTATTTTTTATTTCAATATTTTTTATTTCATTATCTTCTATTTCAATATTTTCTATTTCAATATTTTTTATTTTATTCTCTTATAATTCATTATCTACTTATTTATTTTCAAAATTTTCATCTAAATTTTTTGTTACATTATTTTTGTTACTAGTAACAAATTTATCAAGAGATCTTTTTTGAGATACTATTAGTTGGTCTATTTTTTAATTTTTTTAATTTTTCATATCCACTTGGTTGTTTTCTAGGCGCCATATTATTAATATATTATAAATATATAACAACCAAACAAACTCAATATATAGTATAGTTAAAATATATAACAAAAAAATTTAAAATTATGAAATAATAGAACTTTGAATGATTTCAAATGTTGGCTTTTAATTCTGAACCATGTCCCTTATGTTACAATGAAAACTCAAGTCGATAGAGGATGGAGACCGAGTCACCTTTACCGAGCTATCGAGTCACCATCTCACATTACTATGAGTCTGTGAGTTCAGAGCACTCTGTGTGTGTGAGAAAAAAAGAGAGAGAGAGAGAAGAAGAAGAAGAAGAAGAGTTTTTTGTTTTAGTTTAAATGAGAGGGAGAAAGAAAAAAAGAATTGCTTTTGAATTGGTTTACCGAGAGAGAGAGAGTGTTAAAAGTTAAGGTAATGATTTCACTTTTGAGTTTCTGATTTTTTTTAATTTGATGTGACCTTTAAGTTCAATTTTTTTTTTACTGTTAATTTTTTAAAAATATTTAATATTGGATTGGGCTATGGGCCTAAATGATTGATTGGACTTATATTTTTATAAGACATTTTTTACATAGGTTATTTATGGTATTTAAAATTTTGCGGCCTTCCTTTGAAATGGGGCTTAAAACCCAAGCTTTTTAAAATGTGTTGTTGGGCCGGCCTTGGTTATCTATAACATATATTTATTCCATACTTTAGTATTCCCTTACAAAAGTATTCTTTTATGCGAGGATATGAAATAGGCGGAAGAATTTCTTGCTGGATTGAGCCTCTTGTCTTGTTATGATTATATTGATCACTCTTGTGAATACATAGTGAAGCAGCTCTCAAGCATGCAAAAACAAAGGTATGAACAGATAATATTGCATTGTTACCTAGCAACTGGTTGATGCTGTCTGAATTTTAATTTAGAAAAATGTTATATAAACTCGCTGCGCACACTTTTTATTCACGAATGTGACATGCCAACGGTAGACATTGATGTACCAAGTAAAACTCTTTAAGAATGACATATCATGTTCAGGACAGTTATAAGCCAGCCACTTTATCATTTCAGTTGGTCAGGTTGTTCTGGCAAAAAGTCCAGTAAAATAGATTGATCAATACAATAAGAATTCGTTAATCTATATCATTTTTGGCAGTGAAGATTGGAATTCTCTTTATCCCCATGAATTTGACATTTGCGGTCTGATCTGATGAGTGAGAGCCTCAGTTCTTAGATCCTTTTTGACCAGCCATCTTTTTGCCATCCTTTTGCTTACATCCATTTTGTTGAGGTGTTTGAAACTGTAACTTGGACCAGAGGTTCGTTTGGAGTCTTTTCCATCAACAATGTATGATCAAGCTGTCATACTTCGTTGACTTGGATTAGATTTTAGACTCCCAGACCTAGTTTCATTTCAATTTTTAAAAGTTCAGAACACATTTTGATTTGGAACAATGAGTTATAAAGATTCCCTTTCATAACTCCAAATGGTATTTGGAGATAAAAGTTCAGAGTGGATAAATGAGATGTAAGGTGGCATTAGGGGGGGATAAATGTCGGCACTTGATATAATCCTGCACCAGGAACTATGCTTATCTCAACTTAGAGGAGTTCGTTCTGAATTGCCATCAATCCATCGAGTGATATTTCTCAGGCTTCAGATTCAAACAATTTGAGTATGATATTGACATTACCTCTCCATGCTTTTCTTTTCCAGTGAATGTCCTGAAGAATTTAGGGAGGTTGTGGCATCCCTGATGTTTGCAGCTGCAAGATTTTCTGATTTGCCTGAATTGCGTGACCTCAGGGATCTATTTCAAGAGAGATATGGAAATTCGTTTGAATACTTTGCTAATCAAAAGGTAGTGCTTCACTTATCCATTCTACTTATGGCATAAGTAACTACATAGGGCTGCTTATGTGTATAGCCAGCTTAATTGTTTATTTGTAGTTCGTTGAGAGGATAGCCATGAAGCCTCCCACAATGGAGAAGAAACTCAAGCTACTGCAAGACATAGCAGCAGAATTCTTAATAAAATGGGACTCGAGAGATTTTGAAAAGAGGATGGCTGCTCCCCCTGCATTAGCCCAGGTATGCACTTTGTTTTTTTGAGTTTGATAACGGAGAAAAATAATGCAAATTATATCTTCATAATTCAAGGAATTTATCAGATCTACCCTCAAAGTATCTTCTGTATACTATTCTATCCGAGTAATTCTGCAGAAATTAACTTCATCAGAGCATACTGTTTAAAATCTCATCAAGACTAAAGTATTCCGCATATTATGGGACTGATTTACAGGACCAACCTAAGAAATATGGGTCTTTCCATGTCACTGAGGATCGAAACAAATTGCCAAAAGCTGATAAAAAGGATGTTTCATCCAAAGAGAACAGTAAGCTTCCAGATAATGGTCATGGATTGTGTACTGGAACGGAGGGCAATGTCTTGAGAAGAGATGAATTGGACCTTCAGCTCTTTGGAAGAAGGGAGTTCCCCAGTAATGGACACAACCTGGTTTCCAGTAAGGGAGGAACTATTCTGAAAGGAGACATCAATAACCTTTCACACCGAGGAAGGCACGAATTCACTGCTGATAAGCAAGGGCCATTGAATGAGAAGGATGTTAGAGCCATAAAGTCTGTTAGATCAAGCAATACATCTCATGGTAAAAAGTTGAAATCCATTAATAGTGGATACCTTCCACACAGTGATAGGGTTAATATTGTCTCTAAAGCAGAAAGCCAGGATCATTTCTCTCATGGAAAATCGGAAGTTGGAGGTATTTGTGTAGGACAATCTGTAAGGAGTGATGATGGAGATGCCTCCTATGCGTCTAATGACTATGCCAGTCACCAAAATGTAGTTAACTTGACAAGAAAACTGCAGGAGGAAGAAGCAGATAAGTCAAAATCGTACTACAGTGGTGCCCTTCCTCCGCCTTACGTTAAATCAAAAGATAATGTAATCCCTCCACCATATATTAAGCCAAAAAATGGCAAACATGAATCCGGCAGAGTTTCTAAGAATGCGGGTTCCGAAGGTGATGGATTTTCCATGGATACTTCACCCCATGATAGGGGGAAGGCAGTTGATAGTTCAGACCGTAAAGTAGATCATTCTGGCCAGGAGTGGCAAGGTCGTCGACCTGCTAGAGTAAAGAGTCATGGTCATGAGAAAGATCATCATTACCAGGATGATATACCCTTGCCAAAACCAAGATCCATTAGGAGGAAACACTCAAAGTTCTCATCTGGCCATGATGATGCCTGCAGTTATGAAGATGGTGGGTTTCCAAAGAGAAGTTCAAGTAGCAGGAGAAGAGAGCATTCAAGAAAGGACCTGCAGATCTTGTTCAATGATGAGCATTATCAGAAAGATGACGAGGAAAGGATGATAGATAAACTGTTATTACATTACAGTAAAAAACCATCAACCTATGGCGAGGGAAAGTTGAGAAAAAGATCACAAGCTCATCCTTCACATAAGATAGCTCCTGATGCTGGTGATGACTACTACAATCAAAGCAGGGATGGGCATGCTGTGAAGTCCGAAATGGTTCCTACTCCCACCAGATCCGTTTCTCTTCCCCGTGAGCAAACTGTTCCATCAGAGGCCACGAAGGTTTTTACTCGTGTCAGCTCTTTCCACCCGATAACCAGGCACGACATGTGCATCCCAAGTTACCAGATTATGATGATTTGGCTGCCCGTTTTGCAGCCCTGAGAGGGCAGTAAAGGGTAAGAGCGCTGAAACTTTAGAAGTTGCTTCCTCTCTTATTTGCATGACCGTATCCTATTTCCTCGCTTCAATTTGCATGGTGGTTCTTGTGCAGTCTGCAAGAACCTTTTACTCCCAGGAAGGGTTATCCTCTAATTACAGATGATTGAATTCCTATGGTATAGTTTGGCTTTCAAATTGCATGAACCTTCCAGTTCCCCATTATTCAGAGTATAGCCCTACATTGTTTCCTCTAGTCCATAAAATGAGATGCGTTTTGCCTGGCAGCTGTGGGGTGCTAGCTTTGATCCTTTTCTGTTTTCCATTTGTTGCATCCTTAAGTACTAGATACTTGGTTTGATTGCATTTTTGTGAAGTACTCGGTTGTAAAAGTAGGAAACAGAAAAAGTTTAGTGTGAGATTGCTACTGTTTTATTTTCCACTGCTAATGATAAACATCCGTTTCAATATAGTCCATTTTGAGATGATGATTGCTGCTATTTTATCACCTTACTACAGAGAATGATGACACACCATTTCAATACAATCCTTGATGTTTTCTTTTTGTTTTTTTGTACTAATAGGTATCTACTCTTTTTAGAGTAGCTGACTAATCCTTTAGGGTACATGCCGTCTTAAATGAATTGAGTAGTTACCAATACAAGACATTCTTGGGAGGTCCCAAGAAACAGTCGAAACTCAAGTCCTCCAGTTTTGCTCGGTGGAGGTTAGCGTTTGGCCTAATGGTCATTGTCTTTTTTGTTGGACTTTAAAGTCGTGATTGTCTCTCCTATAATAGTGACCGACCAAAAATAAAAAAAGTTTTGCACAGTACACTCCTAACCAACTTATCTGACCAAGTTCGTGTTTTATATCGAGTACATTGGTGTTAAAACTGAATGTTTCCAAACACATTTTATAACGAGAAATAATATGTTTACTAAATATTCTTACTAATTTTTTTATGCCAAATGACGTGACTTATCTCTATCATCAGATAAATGAATTCTATTAATATTGAATTATGGATATCGTATCACGTCATTTGGGAGCAATGGAGCATTGCTTTTTTATGACTTGTGTCTGTCAATGTCCACAAAATTTTTGGTGGCTTGTTAGTCAATGTGTTATTATCCGTTTCTGAAGAGTGACTCTGGTGACAGAGTCGAGGATAACTAGTCCATTTTTTGTGAAAATGACCAAATTGACCTACATTCAGAAAGCCTTCACTTGATCAGAACAAAAGCCTAGTCCCAAATTCCTTACAAGATTCCCTTCCTCTCTCTCTCCTTTCTTGTAACAGGTGCAGGGCTCTTTCCCGCCAAAAAAGCTTCTATCTTCCATTTATAACAGTCCCATTTTCGTTCCTAAATTCCCAGAGAGAGAGATGAAGGGCACAACTAAGGTGATTATGGGAGCAACACTAATAATGGTGGCGAGCCTGGCCATAGTGTTATCCCTTGTCCTGGTGCTATTAGCTGAGCTCTACTGCTCTCTCTTACTCCGTCGGCGACAAATTCGAAAGCCAACTTCCAACACCACCATCTCTGCCGGTGATTCCATCTCTCAGCCCCCACCACCCCTTGACCAATCAGCTCCTCCATCTCTGGGTAGCTTTTATGCTCAAGGGGTTCTTCGAGCCCCAAGAAGCTTCCTCTTCCCTGCAGTTTCTGGCGATGACAAGCTGGATTTGGAGAAGCAAAATTCTCAGTTTCCTCAAGCCTATGAATCCCAAATTCAACAACATTTCACCCCTCGGGTTGGGCTGTGTACATCTGACCCATCCCAGAATTCATGGTGGCAAAAATCTCGTGCACTAGATTCCATTTCTCGGGTTGGGCTTCAATCTACCTCGCCACCCTCTCCTTCCTTCATACCAGCAGCCTCACCTAAACCAGTTCAAAAGGTTCCGCTTCAAGGCACTAATTCCAGTACTTCTGAAAATAGAGTTTTAGCAGGTCTTAAGCATCATTTCATGTGCATATCCAATCCGATTTACGACGTCCAAGCCGGCCAGCCAAGCAGGGTAGTGGACACACCATTCGAAACGCCGGACACCTCGCCATCTCGCTTAGAAACCAAAGATTCTTCCGGCGATGATACAAGAGACGTATCACCCTCGTCTAGTCCCTCCTCACTCCCAATCACCCCTCCATTAACTCCGATGAAGAAGCTACCGGTGGAGGCATGTTCCATCTCTCTTAGAGATGGTCGGTGTGTTGGCACGTCTGGTAGTGATTCCAATAGTAATAATGGTGATCTTTCTTCCTCCTCATCAGGATCTCCTTCCACTTCTCCTTCATGGTGAATGGTTCATGTCATAGTCATGTAGTCAAAGCTTGTTCTTGGTCTTCTTGTGAACTTTTTTTGTGCTGGTTAGTTTGTTAATATTGTACTGGTGATGGAAAAGCTGGTTGTAAAGAGAACAGTAAGACCGTTGTTGGAACTTTTCCTCCTCCACTGTGACTATTTGGCTCGCCAACCCAAGCCACGCCTATGCTAGCAAAAACTTCTTTTTGCGTATCTATGTCTTCAACCATTATAGAACAGGTCTATTACATTGCAATGATACCAATTTTTCACACGACACAATGTGGAGGATAGAGTTGATTAGTTCTGCTATATATTTGATAATTGATATGATTTGCTTAACACGAACAACGAACGGGCCGGATTAGTATCAGGGATAGATATGCAATCCAAAATGTCAAAAGAAAAAGAGAAAGTCTTTTAAACAACCAACCCAATATAAGAATTATAGTTTACCCCCACTTAGAACAAATGGAGATTGTCGAACAGGGAAAAAGCGGCACTCGACATCTATGAAACAACATTAAGAACAAAGCTAAACCATGCTCTCAGGAGAAAATAGTGATGATTTTAATACGATTAATTTGTTTAACTAGTATTATATAACATATTATACAAATCTTTGCAAAATTAGATGTTTTTCACAGTTTTGTTAGCATAGAGATTTTTGGTGGCTTACGGGTGGTCGATTTGGTCGAGAGAAAAATGAATCTTAGAATTGAGGTTTTTGGTTAAATGGTTATTCCATTGACACAAATGTGACACATTTCTAAGCAACAAATCGGGTTAATGTCTAGATATATAATGGGTTGTTTTAGGGTCAATTAGCCCCAAAATGAACTAGAAATGACAATACAGAAATACCTGTTGATTATTTAGGTTTTGTTACATCATTCATTTATACTGCAGATTTAGTATTATGGTCAGTTTTAACATTTTTTGTATTATATTTGCCTGCTTTTGTGTCTTTGTGGAGAGGCATTCTTTGTCTTTCATGGGAGAACAAAACAAGTCTCTGTCTGACTCTTCTTTTAGTGTTGGGATTGCGAAGATGCATGTGAAGAGGTGGTCGACCAAAGACCACGTTATGCTGATTTCTAGGCATTTTACCCAAAAAAACAAAAAACAAAGCTGTCAACCGTGTTGTGTCTTGGAAAAGACTATTATTAAGGTAGTATCCTATTAAAATTTAAAATTTTTAAAATATAAATTAGAACTGTATAATAGATCACAAAATATCAAAATAAATCATTATAAATTACAACTTATGATCGATTATGAATTTAATTCAATAAACTATTATTATTTTATAGGTAGAATTACTGAATTACCCCGTGTGTCTTTGTCCACCAAGGAAAACGACGACTCCTGATGGTTTCGACCCATGGCAAGACCTTCGATGAAGCAAAGAAGCTTCCTGTTTCTGCCTTGAATTGATTTGAGTCTGTCATTTTGCTTGACCTCATGATTCCTTTCATTATGTCTTTCTCGACTTGGTTTTCTGGGCATGGTGAAAATGCGGAAGTCTACGCTACCCAACAAAAAATATACAAATTTACGTACCACACCACCATTAATCACTTTTTTCTTGATCCAAAGTATCAAAAAAATAATAAAAATAATTATCACACCGGTAATAAAAATTATTATACAATAATCACAAAAACTATAAAAAATTCATTAAAGTAATAAAATTTAAAAGTACGATACTATTTTTTTTTTTTAGTACCATAGTCAAAATCCACAAACTTTATACAACTGTGCTTTTATGTTTTTCCTAGGAAACAACGTTAAATTCATCGGTGAAGAAATAAGGGGTATCTGTGCATTCGATATGAAATTTGAATTTAATTTTGAAAATTAGAATTGTATACAGGTCAAACAGTTAGGTTCTTGAAAAAAATAAGTCGAATAAAATGTAACTAAACATGACACGAATCAATTTAAAAGGGTTCACACATGAGAACAAATTGAACGCGACACAAATTTAACTAGTAGACTAATAACTGAGTTGAACAAATCGTTAAATGGCATAATTTAAACATGGCACGATCCTCGACAACCCAAGTTTCATTGTGACCTGCTGATGCATCACAAGTTCAAGTGAAAACGGGTGTAGAAGGCCCAAGTCTAAACCGTAATAATCTTTCTACAAATAAGATTAGGGCTACATCTTGCATCAAAAAATCTCAACTAATACATGCAGCAAAAAAATCTGATTCCCTTAGTTGATGGTACAAATCAAAAACCCTTTTTTTTGCTTGATTTCATCGCATTAGAAAAGGGCAATCCAATCACAAGGCTAAAGTTATTATGGGATTTTGGGAGGTTCTGAGGTATACAATCTTGCCCACCTGGGGATACATTATTATCGTGTCCA
>CAUOFW020002290.1:0-51693 GCA_963454935.2 Ilex paraguariensis
TTTTTCTCTTTAGTTTTTTTTTGGAAAAAGAGCAAAATGATAATTTGTCACTATAAAGCGGGTTTAAAATCTATATTTTTCTAGAGCTCGGATGATACAACGAAGCTCACCGTCGGATTCGTATCGCGAAATCGAGCTGTCCTGTCAATTTTTGTCAAATTTTGAGATAGTTGGATTTTACACGTTTTCGAGAGATAATTGGATGACGAATGACCTTTCAAAGGTCCCCAAAAATGAAATTTATAAAATTTTCTTATAATTGAATAAAATTTTAAATAAAATTAATTTGAACATAATCTGAGATATAATAGATCTTTTCGGGACGAAAACGGATCCGAAAGTCGAAATTATGCAATGCAATTTGGACCACACATTAAGAGGGTATAAATAGGGGCAAATATCTAAAAAATCAGATATTTTCTCACTCATTTTGAGTCTTGTTTGGCCGGCCATAGAGAGGAAAGAAAAGAGAAGAAAAACTTCAAGTTCTTTAAGCTTTCTACCTCGAATCTTTGAAGTTCCGTCGCTTGGATCAACTCGGACCAAGAGCTAAAGTTCATCTCCTTGACGAGGGCTACACATACGTACCAAAAAGAGTGGGTTTCACCGAAGATCCAAGAGGAGACTTTGGGGAAAATCAAAGTTTTGAGGTTGTTTTGGTGTTATAGAAGTTCTCTACACTTCTATTGAGGTAGGGTTCTTCCTACTTTGGTTTTATTCCTATCTTAAGGGCTATTAAGGAACTGAACTTGTGACTATTTTTTGGAATGAAATTGTGACTATTTTTAGGTTGAAATTGTGACTATTTTTGGACTGAAATTGTGGCAGTTTTTGGACTGGAATTGTAAATGATTTTGGACAGAAAAGTGGACTATTTTTGGACTATTTTTGGGCTATTATGTGGGCTACTACATGGCCTTTTATGTGTTATATTGTGCCTTTGTAATTAAGTGTGTTATTGGCCTAACAATTGTGATAACACTTGCCTATGATTATGAAAGTGAAGATTTGGGAATAGAATTTGCTTGGACAAATTTCTACTTTAAGTTTTGTATGTGGAAGTTACTTATATAATTTTCTTGAGACTTGGTATTATGTGGAAATGGTTGTGTAAATATCACTTAATGTGATTTCTTGAGCTGTGTGGTGACTTGGAATGTGTTATGTGATTATATGACTTGAGTGCCTTTAAGGTGTTTGAGAAAATGCGTAAGTGAAATAAAGTGTGTTAATTGCATGAGATTATGCTATAACATGCTTGGATGATGTGGTGAAGTGAAATCATGGGCGTATGACATGATTTATGATTGGAAATGTAATTGTTGGTATATGCATGTTATGATATATTAACATTTGTGACAAATATGATATCTATATGCTTAGAACATAACTTACCATGATATGTTGAGATTGTTCATATATCTTTCATAGCATATTGAATATGTTATAATTGTGCAATGGGATATCATATTGCATATGCGCGGTAACATCGCATCATGTGGGTGTGTGCATGGTTGTCGTCAACACCACACTTGGTGGATGACGAGTGGACTCCATTAAGCTTGGTCAAAGACTTGGCCGAGTCGCACAGGTTGCATGGTGATTAGGGTTGGGGTTAGCAAGGAGGGACTAGAACATTCCTCGAGTGCAAGGCTCGGTGATTGGGATACGCACTCCCTTGGCTTGGCCCATGAAGTGTGTGGGTGTACGCGGAGCCCTTGGTGGAAGTCCATAAATCCTGAGTAGGTTGGAGACCCTGGTGTAAGCCCATGAACATCCACCACATACAAAGACCCTAGGTTGGTAAAAGTCATTTGATGTGTAACATAAATGACAATTCCATACACATTGGCGCTTGCATGCGTTGAGGAGCTGAGAAGGGCTCGGGTTGATTTGCATGAGTGATTCTCATCTCATTTCATGACACGACATGATAAATTCCAACATTGAATGCATATTCTTACTTGAAATGTTGATGTGAATATGAAATGTTGTATGTGAGCATTGCATGTGCACTTAAGTGGGAAGTAGACTCTCCAGGAATTATTCTACTGGGCGTGGCTCACCCTATACGGGAAAATATTTCAGGTTCTGGATACTCACCGGTGGACGGCCCTCACTTGGATCCTCATGTTTGAAGAAGGCCGGATTCTGGCTTTATTTTATGTTAATGTAAAACATTTGTGGAAATAATGTTTTGGGCATGTAATCTTTTACAAATAATTGTAATAAAATTTATATAGACTATTGTTAAACTAACCTTGCATGTTTTGATAAATATGGATAATTGGACCTGGTGTTGCCAATGTTTACTTATAATTGGACCCGGTGTGGTCATTGTTGAATATTGGACCTCGGATGGGTCTTGTTATTATATGATTGCACAGGTTGAGTTTTGGGTAGAGCTTCCCATACAGAGGAGACTTTACCTGAATTTCGTCAAAATTAAGGTTCCTTGTAATAGGACACAATGGCGTGATATCGAATTACTCGGTTTCCACGGGTATTTCGCGGGTTGATGGGTAATCAATGGACCCCCGAATTTTGGGGTGGCACAACTTGGTATCAGAGCCTAGGCATACGAATAACCTAAGGCTCGATGGGCACGGGTATAGACCATTGTATTCCATATGCATTTCATGTTATGTGCTCTACTTGCAACATGCTATGTGTTACTTGTTATGTAAATTATTTGCATGGAAGGGAATACACTGGGGTTAGAAAACATAACCTTGGGAGTTTGGAAAAAAAAGGGATGAATGATATAGTTCAATGTGTAAATGTCTACTAAATACTTGATCTCTAACTTGGGATATTATGTAATTGATCTATTGCTGTCTTGTGTGTGTGTAGATGGCAACTAAATAATCTATTGCTATCTTATGTGTGTGTAGATGGCAACTAGAGGAAAGGGACATCGGGGTGGACGGAACAACCAACCACTACCACCGACCTTTGACCAACAGGCCTTCATGGAGGCTATTGGTGCGGCGGCGACTACCATTGCACAAGCTAGTGCTACGGCCGCTACTATTGCACAGATAGGTGCAAATGGGAGTCAAGGAGGTTCAGGTCACATCCAAAAATTCAAGGCACACAATCCTCCGATCTTTCTGGGAGGGGCGAATCCTATGGTGGCTAACCAATAGTTTTGACAAATGGACAAGATCTTGAGGGCTATGGAGATTACCACCAATGCCACGAAGATAACGCTAGCTACTTTTCAGCTAGAGGGAGAATCCCAGGTGTGGTGGGATTGGGTCAAGGACTCAAGGAATTTGGAGACCATGACTTGGGTAGAGTTCAAGGAACTCTTTATGAGCAAATATTTTTCCGCAGCTGCTACACATGCAAAGGCCCGGGAGTTCGTAGATCTCAGACAAGGAACGATGTCAGTGATAGAATATGTGGCTAAGTTCACGGAATTAGCACGTTTTGCTGATGATTATGTGGCCACAGATATGGCCAAAGTGAGGAAGTTCGAAGATGGCTTAAAGTTGTCTATTCGAGGCAAGATTGTAGGTCTTCTTCTACAAGACTTGGACTTAATGGTCGCCACAGCAATGGCTATTGAAAGAGAGGTGGATGATGCGCGGAACATCCGGGAGACGGGTGTGAAAGATAAGAAGAAGGAGGGTCAATCCTCTTCTTCTAGTGTAGGGAAAAAGCAAAGGATTTCTGCTCCGCAGGGGCATCAAGAGCAGGGCCGCTGCTATCAAGGCCAAGGCCAAGGTCAGTTCTCCCAAGGTGAGAGAAACTTCAGAACTACGTATCAAGCAGGTCAAAAGACTTGTTATCATTGTCATCAGCTGGGCCACGTGAGGAAAGATTGTCCCTAGCGACATGGATCCCAGTCCCAGTCTTCAGTGGGGTACTCACAAACGCACTCTATTCCTCCCTACCCTACCATGGGCCAGGGGAGCCATTATCAGTACTTGGGCACTGCACAAGGCGCCACTACTTCACGTGCAGGGACTTCGCAAGCAGGCCAGATGGGCCAGGGCATGGGTCGAGGCCGGGGACAGGGCTCACAAGTCGGTACTTCGGGGACCCAGGGGCGTGTCTATGCCATGATACCACAGGCTAAGCCAGCAGATCTTTCGGTGATACAGGGTACATTTCTACTCTCTCGTTTATGGGCTAGAGTATTGTTTGATTCTGGTGCATCATATTCTTTTATTGCTGCATCTTGTGTGAAAGACTTGGGCATAGAGTTTAAGACTTTGGAAGAGCCATTGCATGTAAGTTCTCCCCTAGGAGCTATGGTGAGAGTTGAACAGATATATCAGGGTTGTCAACTAGAGATTTCAGGGATTCTACTCACCGTGGACCTTAGAGTCATGGATATGTTAGAGTTTGATGTTATTCTCGGTATGGACTGGTTAACGGCACACCATGTTCTTATTGATTGTGATCGTAAAAGGGTCACTATTTTTACTCTAGAGGGGGTTTGTTTTAAGTTCCAAGGGGAAAAGCATGATATTTTACCCCAAGCAGTGTACGATTCTCGATTGCACGGGCAGTTGATGAGTTGGCTTGTTAGCCTTACTTTGGAGGATGAGGTGAGACAGGAGTTGGGTCTACCTCTGGTGGTTTGTGAGTATGAGGATATTTTTTCAGATGAACTACCGGGATTACCTCCACATAGGGATGTAGATTTCACCATTGAGTTACATCTTGGTACATCACCCATTTCTATGACTCCACATAGGATGGCACCTGCTGAGTTGCAAGAACTCAAGGTCTAATTGCATGACTTGTTGGACAGGGGTTTTATTAGGCCAAGCACCTCACCTTGGGGCACTCCAGTATTGTTGGCCAAGAAGACGGTAAAGAACCTTCGATTGTGTATAGATTATCAGTAGTTGAATCGGGTTACTATCAAGAATAGATACCCTTTGCCGAGGATTGATGACTTGTTTGATCAGCTGAGAGTGGAGCGAGTCTACTTCAAGATAGATCTTCACACCGGTTACCATTAGTTGAGAGTTAGGGAGGAAGATATCCCTAAGACGGCGTTCAGAATGCGATATGGACATTTCGAGTTCACAGTCATGCCGTTCGGATTAATGAATGCCCCAGCGACATTCATGGATCTCATGCATAAGGTGTTTCAACCCTACTTAGATTAGTTTGTTGTAGTCTTTGTTGACGACATCTTGATCTACTCCAAGTCTGAGGACGAGCATGAGGGTCACTCAAGGATTGTTCTTTAGACCTTGAGAGACCATCAGTTGTACGCCAAATTCAGCAAGTGTGAATTTTGGCTTACGAAGGTGAAATTTTTGGGACATGTAGTGTCGACTTCGGGTGTATCCGTGGACCCGGAGAAGGCTAAAGCGGTTATGAATTGGAAGAGACCGAAGTCAATCTTTGAGATAGCAGTTTCTTGGGATTGGCGGGATACTAGAGGAGATTCATTGAGGACTTCTCCCGACTAGCTGCACCTATGACAAGATTAACCCGAAAAGAGGTCAAGTTTGAGTGGAATGACTTATGTGAGAAGACATTCCAGGAGTTGAAGAGGAGGCTGACATCAGCTCCTATTTTGATAGTTTCGGAAAGGGGAATGAGGTACACAGTGTATTATGATGCCTCGAAGGACGGACTCAGTTGTGTGTTGATGCAGTCCGGGAAGGTAGTGGCTTATGGTTCTCGGCAGTTAAAGAATCACGAGCAGAATTATCCCACACACGACATGGAGTTGGCGGCCATTGTCTTTGCCTTGAAGGCTTGGCGCCACTTTTTACACAGGGAGCAGTTTGAGGTGTTTTTGGAACCACAAAAGTTTGAAGTACATCTTTACACAGAGGGACCTCAATATTACGCAACGTAGGTGGATGGAGTTTCTGGAGGATTATGACTTCACTTTGGATTACCATCCCGGTAAGGTAAATGTGGTGGCTGATGCACTAATCCGAAAGTCACGGGGAGTCTTAGTTAATGTGGCTTCCCGGGAGTGGCAAATGCTCGAGACTGTGGGACAGTTTGGGTTACGCTACATGGGGCAGGCTCAGGGTACTTTGGGGGGTTTATTGGCTACACCTTCCCTATTGAGCAGAGTGATTGAGTCCCAGGGACAGGATACAGAGTTATCATCCATCAGGGAATGAGTACGATTAGGTACAGGTGACGAGGGCTGAACCATTCACTCGGATGGTAGTCTTCGATTTAGGGGAAGGATTGTGGTTCCCAAATCTGCGGTACTCAGAGAGGAGATTCTTAGAGAGTTCCATTGTTCCCGTTTTGCTATGCATCGAGGTGGCACGAAGATGTATCATGATCTTCATCGCCAGTATTATTGGAGTGGGATGAAGAAAGACGTTGAAAATTTTGTTAACTGATGTCTCACGTGTCAACAAGTGAAAGCTGAACACCAGAGACCAACAGGGTTGCTCTAGCCTTTGGAGGTAGCTGAGTGGAAGTGGGAGCATGTCACGATGGATTTTGTGACTCACTTGCCACGGACATCGCAGGGTCATGATGCGGTATGGGTGATAGTGGACCAGCTTACGAAGTTGGCACACTTTTTGGAAGTGCGAATGACCTTGACATTGGAGGAATTCTGTAGGTTATACATACGGGAGATTTTTCAGTTGCATGGGGTACCCGTATCTATAGTATCAGATCGGGATCCCAGGTTTACAGCTCAATTTTTGGGAGAGTTTCCAGCGAGCCATGGGAACACGGTTGATGATGAGCACTGCTTTTCATCCCCAGATGGACGGTCAGTCAAAAGGACCATCTAGACTTTGGAGGACATGCTACGGGCATGTGTCCTAGATCTTAAGGGTAGTTGGGAAGAACACTTACCCTTAGTAGAGTTTGCCTACAACAATAGTTATTAGGCGAGCATGCAGATGACACCCTATGAGGCACTATATGAGAGGCCTTGTCGATCTTCGATTTGTTGGACGAAGGTGGGAGAGAGACCCTCTATGGGTCTGGATTTGGTTAGGGACACCTCTGAGAAGGTGGACTTGATACGAAAATGTCTCCTCACAGCTCAAAGCCGACAGAAGAGCTATGCCGACAAACAACGGCGATCCCTAGAGTTTGAGGTTGGAGATCACGTCTTCTTGAAGGTGATTCGTAAGAGAGGAGTGGTCCAGTTTGGTAAGCGGGGAAAGTTGTCACCGAGGTAGATCGGACCCTTCGAGGTACTCGAGAGGGTGGGTGCAGTGGCTTACCGGTTGGCATCACCACCAAATCTATCAGGTGTTCATGCTGTATTCCATGTCTCTATGCTCCAAAAACACACCCCAGACCCGACTCATGTGGTGGATTGGGGAGAGCTTGTTGTTGATGCTGAAGGGACCTTTGAGGAAGGACCGGTGCGCATCATGGTTAACCGAGAACAAGTTTTGCGAGGCAAGACCGTGCGGCTAGTGAAGGTGTTTTGGCAGCACCGGGGAGTGAAGGAGGTGACATGGGAGCGCGAGGACACCATCCATACCAATTATCCCTTCTTATTTGAGGACAGAGGTACATTCTTATAGTCATTTAGCATTATTTGACGGCTACATATGCATGTGAATGTGTATGTGAATTTCGGGGACGAAATTCTTTTAAGGGGGGAAGAATGTAAAACCCGGGAAAAATTTAAATTTTTTCTCTTTTGTTTTTTTTTAGAAAAAGGGCAAAATGATAATTTATTACTATAATGCGGGTTTAAAATCTATATTTTTTTAGAGCTCGGATGATGCAACGGACCTCACCGTTGGATTCGTATCGCGAAATCGAGCTGCCCTGTCAATTTTCGTCTTATTCCGAGATAGTCGAATTTTGCACATTTTACAAGACAATTAGATGACGAATAACCTTTCAAAGGTCCCCAAAAAATAAAATTTATAAAATTTCCTTATAATTGAATAAAATTTTAAATAAAATTAATTTGAACTTAATCCGAAATATAATGGATCGTTTCGGGACAAAAAATAGATCCGAAAGTCGAAATTATGCGGTGCAATTTGGACCACACATTGAGGGGGTATAAATAGGGGCAAATATCTAAAAAATCAGATATTTTCTCACTCATTTTGACTCTTGTTTGGCTGGCCATAGAGAGGAAAGAAAAGAGAAGAAAAACTTCAAGTTCTTCAAGCTTTCTACCTTGGATCTTTGAAGTTCCGTCGCTTGGATCAACTCAGACCAAGAGCTAAAGTTCATCTTCTCGACGAGGGCTACGCGTACGTACCAAAAAGAGTGGGTTTTACCGAAGATCCAAGAGGAGACTTTGGGAAAAATCAAAGTTTTGAGGTTGTTTTGGTGTTATAGAAGTTCTCTACACTTCTATTGAGGTAGGGTTCTTCCTACTTTGGTTTTATTCCTATCTCAAGGGGCTGTTATGGGGCTGAAATTGTGACTGTTTTTGGACTGAAATTGTGACTATTTTTAGGCTGAAATTGTGACTGTTTTTGGACTGAAATTGTGACTATTTTTGGACTGAAATTGTAAATGATTTTGGACGAAAAAGTGGACTATTTTTGGATAGAAAAGTGGATTGTTTTTGGACTGAAAAGTGGACTGGGTTCGAACCGAAAAGTGGACTATTTTTGGACTAGTTTTGCAGACTGTTTTGGGCTGTTATGTGGGCTACTACATGGGCTTTTATGTGCTATATTGTGCCTTTGTAATTAAGTGTGTTATTGGCCTAAAAATTGTGATATCACTTGCCTATGATTATGGAAGTGAAGATTTGGGAATAGAATTTGCTCGGACAAATTTCTACTTTAAGTTTTGTATGTGGAAGTTACTTATGTAATTTTCTTGAGACTTGGTATTATGTGGAAATGGTTGTGTGAAAATCACTTAATGTGATTTCTTGAGCTATGTGGTGACTTGGAATATGTTATGTGATTATATGACTTGAGTGCCTTTAAGGTGTTTGAGAAAATGCCTATGTGAAATAAAGTGTGTTAATTGCATGAGATTATGCTATAACATGCTTGGATGATGTGGTGAAGTGAAATCATGGGCTTATGACATGATTTATGATTGGAAATGTAATTGTTGGTATATGCATGTTATGATATATTGACATTGTGACATATATGGTATCTATATGCTTAGAACATAACTTACCATGATATGTTGAGATTGTTCATATGTCTTTCATAGCATATTGAATATGTTATAATTGTGCAATGGGACATCATATTGCATATGCACGTTAACATCGCATCATGTGGGTGGTGCATGGTTGTCATCAACACCACACTTGGTGGATGACGAGTGGACTCCATTAAGCTTGGTCGAAGACATGACCAAGTCCCACAGGTTGCACGGTGACTAGGGTTGGGGTTAGCAAGGAGCGACTAGAAGATTCCTCGGGTGCAAGGCCCGGTGATTGGGATACGCACTCCCTTGGCTTGGCCCATGAAGTGTGTGGGGGTACGCGGAGCCCTTGGCGGAAGTCCATAAATCCCGAGTAGGTTGGAGACCCTTGGTGTAAGCCCATGAACATTCACCCCATACAAAAACCATAGGTTGGTAAAAGTCATTTGATGTGCAACATAAATGACAATTCCATACACATTGGTGCTTGAATGTGTTGAGGAGCTGGGAAGGGCTGGGGTTGATTTGCATGAGTGAGTCTTATCTCATTTCATGGCATGACATGATAAATTCCAACATTGAATGCTTATTCTTACTTGAAATGTTGATGTGAATATGAAATGTTGTATGTGAGCATTGCATGTGCACTTAGGTGGGGAGTAGCCTCTGTAGGAATTACTCTATTGGGCGTCGCTCACCCTATACGGGAAAACATTTCAGGTTCTGGATACACACTGAATATAAAACATTTGTGGAAATAATGTTTTGGGCATGTAATCTTTTGTAAATAATTGTAATAGAACTTATATAGACTACTGTTAAACTAACCTTGCATGTTTTGATATAAATATGGATAATTGGATCTGGTGTTGTCAATGTTTACTTATAATTGGACCCGGTGCAGTCATTGTTGAATATTGGACCTCGAATAAGTCTTATTATTATATGATTGCACAGGTTGAGTTTTGGATAGAGCTTCCCATACAAAGGAGACTATGCTTGAATTTTGTCAAAATTATGGTTCCCGGTAAATGGGGCACAATGGAGTAATATCGAATTATTCGGTATCCATGGGTATTCCGCGGATTGATGGGTAATCAACGGACCCCCGAATTTTGGGGTGCCACAGATTTTCACTCCACCAAGCAAAATTGGAAATTACAATACAAAATAATAAATCATAAACAAAGCCCCTAACTCTTCCCCATGGTTAGATTGAAACACCTCCACCCTTCCTTTGTCAATAGGAGGTGGTCTTCAAGAAATGTAGAAGATATAATACACTAGGAAGGCCTTAAACTAAAAACTAAAGAATGAAAAATGAAGAATGATTTAAAAATTGGAGGGAGGGGGTAATTAGGAAAAGATTGGGTGGAAGTTTCCTTCCTGGCACAATAAGGTTCGATTGTTTCCAAAGCTGACCAATGAGAGACAAGCTGATATGTCGGTTTCACCATTGTCAGCTTCCACCATCCAGACGCCAATTTCCGCCATCCAGATGGTGTTCTTCCATTCGTATTCGACAATCTTCTTCTTTGAGTCTTGTGTTGATGCTAGGCCGAGCATTCGGATGATGCAAGGACTTCTAGATGCTTGCAGTGTGGCTACAATGTTTTTCTTTTTGCACCTTGGCCCCTTAGCTTTTCAATTTCACTTTTTAGACCTAGTAATTTCAAAATAACATGTTTTCACCCATTAATATAAATATCATTTAACTTTTATTCCATTAACTATTTAATTAACACATTAACCCTTAAACCTTTATAAACAATGCATCACTATAGGGTTAATCACACCCGCAACCAAACATTAATAGTCTCTAGTAATACAAACAATAAAACATACAACCACTTTTGTAGGTTTCACGACTACATTTAGCTCATATTATAAGCATTTAAACCCCTAGGTCACCCTAATGAACGAGTTGTGTCTTGTGAACTTTTTCAATGAAGCTACCTACAAACTTTAGTGGTTAGGACAATTTTTCAATTTTCAATTTTGCAACTCACTTGCTTGATTTGTTTCTTTTGCATTTCTTTCATTCTTTTTCTTTTCTCATTTCCTTTTCTTCTTTTATCAAGCCTTTTCTTTTCTCAACCCACATCCTTTACTTTTTCTTTCTCTTCTCCCATATAATCTACTTTTAAGAGAATGTGCAATAAAATTAGATAACCAAGGTATATATATATATATATATATATATATATATATATATATATATATATATATATATATATATATATATATATATATATATATATATATATATATATATATATATATTGCTAGCTTGGTAAAAAACGTGGCTTTAAAGAAAAGAATTTTTTTATTTCCACGCTCAATCACGACTAACTAGAGATAATTTTGCAAAAGAAATGGACAAGGCTCAAATAATAATCACAAATGGCCTAAGATCTTTTTCCATAATTTATTGCATGCATAATTCCCATTGGAAATTGCAAAGGGGATTATTAACTTATTACCCAATAAGTAACAATCAAATCAAAAGAATGAGATTATTCAAGGGTCGACACTGAATTGAAATTCTTACTTGAGTAAATGTTCAAAATCCCTACAAAGAATATAGGCTTAAGCTGCACTTGGGTTCTACATTTCCATTATGCATGTAAGCTTCCAAAGAATCAAGTTATTCCAAAGATTTTCGAAAAATAACAAATCATATCATGCACAAAATGGTATGTTTCAAATAAAAATGCAGGGATAATGCACAAGTAAAACATGAAATTCCCTTATAGGGTGGCCAAAGTTATACCTTCAAATAGACAGAATGCTAAAATAATTTGATAGTGATCTGCATGTACTATTTTATCCTAACACTCAAAACTTTGCAATCAAAATATAACTTGAAATGATCAACTGAAATATATCAAAAGTATTCCTACATAATATCCAAAAACAACATAACTTGTGAGACCCAAACAACTAATTAGGTATTTTATTTTGTGTTGGGGGTATAGATGCGAGTACATATTTTAATCATTGAATTTAAAATTAAAATAGTTGGAAACACAAGGAAATAAGTATGGGTCCGATGATAAACTTAGTCACGGGTTAAGAACTCAAGAAAAATATATAAGGGTGTACATGTTAAATTTATGTTAATAGTAATTTTGGTTCAATGATTAAAAATTAAGCTATCAGGAATACAGGAGATTGAGTATAGGTCTTGATATAAAAATAGGGTTTAATTTTTGAAAAAAAAATTAAAGTTGTGGTGGATATACAAATATGTATGGAAGTATCCATTTATTTATAATTATAAGACTCGAACATACATAACAAGCATATAATATTTGTAATAAGCATATTCACATGTGACATGTATGCATAGGATTGACAACCAATATTTAATTACGAGTAATGATAAGTGACCTGAACCTGAACGATGAATATTTTATTAGTTAGAGATAATTTTATAAAGAATGATTATAAGGGGAATTATTTTATATAAAGTGTGAAAAGATAAATACGAACGTTGACATGCAACATGACTTTATTATTTTATGTACGTTAGCGCATGTGGAATTAATCGGGTGACAAGCATGTGACATCAATTTATTAATATACAAATAAAATGTGTTAGTATGCACAAGGAGTGGTTAAAGGTCCGAAATACGAATTTAATAGTTTATCAATATTTTAATAGTTAAGTGTCCACTATTGGAACATTGGTTCCAAAATTAGAAGAGTTATTACCAACTAGAACAAAGTCTGTTGAGTGTAGTGTTGTTACTCCTAAACCAGAGTTGAAACCTCTTCCTACTATCTTGAAATATGTCTTCTTGGGAAATGATGAAACTTATCCAGTGATAATATCTTCCAAATTGATAGCAGTTCAGGAAAAGCAGTTGATAAGAGTCATAACAAATATCAAAGTGCAATCAGTTGGATAGTGGTTGACATTAAGGGAATAACTGCTCTTCTTTGTACTTATTGTATATACTTGGAAGAAGACTCTAAACCACCCCGACTGCTGTAAAGAAGATTAAATTCACATTTGAAGGAAATTGTCTGGGTTGAAGTGCTTAAACTATTAGATGTTAATATTATATATCATATATCTAATTGTAAATAGGTCAACCATACAGAAGTAGCACCCCAAAAATCTGGTGTTATGGTAGTGAGAAACTAAGAAAATGAATTGGTTCTCATGCGTACAGTCACTGGTTGGCATATGTGTATTGACTATCGGAAGTTAAATTCTCTTACCATAAAATATCATTTTCCTCTACCTTTCTTAGACCAAGTTTGGAAATAATAGCTGGACATGCATATTATTGTATTTTGGATGGGTACTCCAGCTATAACTAGATTGAAATAGAAATTGATGACCAAGAGAAAACCACTTTTACATGTCTTTTTGCCACTTTTGCTTATAGAAAAATGTCATTTGGGTTGTGTAATGTTCCAGCAAATTTTCAGCATTATAAGTCCTTACTCGGTGTGATGAAACAAACTTTGTTTTGAATTTGGTAAAATATCATTTCTTGGTCACACAAGGCATTGTTTTAGGACTTGTTATTTCTGCATAGGGAATTAAAGTTGATAAGTCAAAAACTGATTTAATAGCTAATGTCCTTCCACCTAGAATTTAAAAGATGTTTGATCATTTCCATGTCATGTAGGATTCTAAAGAAGATTTATTAAGAATTTTAGTTTGATATTCAGACCAATGCGTAATCTTCTATATCAGGATGTACCATGTCAATTATCATTTGATAAACTTAAGAGCATGCTTATTTCTCCACCAATTATGCAACCTCTTGATTGGTTCTTATCTTTTGAATTAATGTGTAATACTATTGATTATGTTGTAGGAGTTGTCTAAGGCCAAAGAAAAAATAAGCGACCTTATGTGATTTACTATACAAGCAAAACTTTGAATGATGCACAAATGAACTATTCTACCACATAAAAAGAATTGTTATAGTGTTTGCTTTAGATAAATTTCGATCATATTTAGTTGGATTCTCAATTGTTATGTTTACTGATCATGCAACCTTGAAATATCTAGTTATTTGAAGGATGTTAAACCATGTCTCCTACAATGGATACTATTGCTTCAAGAATTTGATCTCATTATCAAAGACAAGAAAGAAGTTAAAAATATGGTAGCTAATAATTTATCAAGGCTAAATTATGATATAAAAGAGGAGTCAATACCTATCAAGGAAACCTTCCCTGATGAGCATTTACAATAACAGAGGTACCATGGTATGCAGACATAGCCAATTATTTAGCCACATGTACCATTCCTTTTCCGTATACCTGGACCGACAACTAGAAATTAATAAGAGATATGTAAGCAATTTCATTTGGAAAGATCCCTATGTGTTTAAATGTTGAAAAGATTAGATAATAAGGCGTTGTGTACCCAATCATGAAATAGGTTAAGTTATTTTGTTTTGCCATTATGAACTTTTGGTGGACATTTCTCTTCAAAGAAAACTGCTGCAAAAATTTTGCAATATGGATTTTATTGGCCCACTCTTTTTAAAGATACACATGTTTTTTGTCTACATTGTGATTGATGTCAAATGATTGGGAATATTTCTAAAAGAAACATGATGCCTTTAAATCCTATTTTGATTATTGAAATTATTGATTGTTGGGGCATTGATTTTATAGGACCATTCCCCCTCCTTTGTACATCTATACATTTTGGTTGTCTTCGATTATGTTTCCAAATGGTTGAGCAATTTCTTGTCGAAACAATGATCATCGCACAGTGATCAGATTTAAAAAACAAAAAATATTTTGTCTAGATTTAGAATTCCTCGAGCTATTATAAGTGATGAGGGTACATATTGTTTCAATAAATCTTTTGAAAATTTGATGAAAAAATATTTGATTTCCCATAAATTATCTGCTCCTTATCATCCTCAGACAAGTGGACAAGCTAAATTAGCCAATAGGTAGGTAAAATACACTTTGGAAAAAATAGTTAACCTATATTGCAAGGATTTTTCTTTGAGGTTGACTGATTGTAAAACCTAGGTATATTTGAACTTTTTCCGAAAAAGGGCAAAACGGTAATTTGTCATTATAATGCAAAAGTAAAATACATATTTTTCTAGATCTCTGATGCTTAAATGGATCTTACCGTTGGATTCGTCTCATGAAATTTAGTTACCCTATCAATTTTCATCGAATTCTAAAATAGTCAAATTTTTTCACGTTTTACAAGACAACTGGGTGTCGGGTGACTTCACAAACGTTCTCAAAAATAAATTATATAAAATTTTCTTATAATTGAAGAAAATTTCAAATAAAAATAAATTGAACTTAAAAAGGGATGAAATTAAGTCATTTCGGAACAAAAATGGACCCGAAAATAAAAAACGTGTGCGCGCGACATGGACCGCACAACTAAAGTGTATAAATAGAAAACAATATATGATCTTCCCCACTTGATCAATTGATTCTCACACTAGAAAAGGAAGAGAGTGAAGGGAGGAAAGAAAAAGAGAAAATCAAGACTTCTCTCTACTATCTCCAAAATTCCGCTAGTCAGAATCCTTCACACCAAGAGTTAAAGTTGATCACTTTGATGAGGGCAACGCCTACGTACCAAAAATGAAAGATTTCACCGAAGATCCAAAGAGGAGATTTGGAGAAATTAAGATTTTTGGGCTTAGGAGGTGTTCTTGAGGCTTTCTACCACTCGTATCACTCTTCAAGAGTTAGGGTTTCCTCCTACTCGGGTTTATTTCTTACCTAAGATCATGTATGGGATGGTGGTGGAATAGATTGGGATGAGTTGGAAATGACAAGCAGGTGAAATAGGCAAAAGTCAACAAAGCATACCGGTATGACAAGGTCCAGTGGGCAATTCATACCGGTAGAGCGTACCGGTATGGCGAGGTCTAGTGGGCAATTCATACCGATAGGGCATATCGGTACACCTTCCAAAAATTTTAAATTTTAAAAATTATTTTGCCAAGCTTTTGGACTTTGAGTTCTTTGGATCCAAGAATATAAGTAGACATAAAATAAAGATAAATCATTGTATATTGGACCACTCGTCAACCCGCGAAAATATCCGTGCTTGTCGCACGACTAGACATCATGTTAATCGTATCCCCTTAACCGGGATTATAACCCACACGTATAACTTGTGTTCCTTTAATCACTTAATTCAATGGAGGTTCAATGTGCCTCAATATACCTAATTTAATGTCCATTTGTATCATTGGAACTAAAGAAAACAAAGCTCAAAAAGGTGGCAAACAATTTTAAATTTTCAGATTTTGGAAGAGCTACCGGTAGGTGTTTGTTAGACCTACCGGTAGAAGTTCTACCTGTAAGATACCAGTAGCTTTTTCCTACTAGATAGGTACTATCTGTTAGCTACCGGTAGATTTTGCCTGCTGGACAGGTACTACCTATTAGCTACCGATAGGTTTGCCTACAGGACAGGTACTACCTGTTAGCTACCGGTAGGTTTTGCCCAGAATTTTATGTTTCATCAGTTTTTCATTTCCAATTCTTCTCAAACCTTCCCAAATCCATCCCAAGCATGTATAATGAAGTTTTCTACATTATACACAATGCATACGAGTTCTATTACATGCCACTCACACGGTTACATGTCAAAATATAATTTTAACAAAAGTTTACACCAAACTTGTATTCAGAAGCCACAACCTAGCTTTTCTTCACCCAAGAGGCCCTGAATGCGAGCCGTCCGCTGGAGTATGTCTGCACCTGAAATATTTTCCGTATAGGGTGAGCCAACGCCTAGTAGAATGTTTCCTACAAAGGCGACTCCCCAACCTAAATGCATATGCAATGTTCACATGAAACATTTAACAATAACAATAATTCCAACCAACACTTAAGCAAGTCAAGGTTGGAATCTAACATACCATGCTATGAATTGAGATGATGCCCATTCATGCAATTTACCCGAGCCCTTCCAATTCTGCAATACATGCAATGCCAATGTGTATTAAAACCGAGCTTTTCTAGCTCCGGTTATTTACTTTCACCCCATACTATGCAGTGAGTATCAAAACTGGGCTTTCCAAGCCCTAGCCATTTGTGTTACACACCCAATGGCTAACTAAAATATCCGGGTCTTTCTTGGGGTGGGTATTTATGGACTTACATCAATGGTCACCCAATCGACACGAAATTCATGGACTTCCACCAACGATTTCGCGTACACCGACATACTTTATGGGCTCTTATTCCAACGAAAGTGCATATCCAAATACCGGGTCTCTCACCCAAGGGATAGTGTAGCCGTTCTTGCTACCCTGACCCAATTCTTTTTTATGTAACCGTGCAACTCAGTCGAATATTCAATCCAACTTCCCCAAGCCCCCCCATCATCCACCTACTTGGTGTTTAATGGCAACCATGCACCCACACCCATAAAATGCGATGTCTACATGCATATGAAATGTAATGCATGATTGCTATTTCAACATCTTGCCACATGAGCAAAATTAACTGCATTCAAACAAGTTCCAAGGCAATTTATATCCGGAGCATATAATTACCAAACTTTCTCATAATGCTATATATCAATAAACATATATCCACATTTCATTTTCAACAACAATTCACAAGCCTGTTATTACATAACATATGCTAACAACATACTTAATTCTCAAGGCATACAATAAACACATAACATGCCTACATAACCCCTAATTCCATGGATCACATTGAGTCTAATTCACAATTCATTTCAAGGTAAAATTTTATTTTATCCAATTTCAATACTCATTTCATCAATTTCCACAACATAGGTAATGATAAAATCTATTTATCAACATACCCATTACATACTACACCCTAGGTTGTAAATAAACCCGAGTAGGAAGAAACCCTACCTTTGAAGCGTGAATAACGACCGTAGGAAGTCCCCAATAACCCACTACTAGCTCGAAGCTTCTCCTCCCAAAAATTCCACTTTTCAACCTTCGGTGAAAATCCTCGTTTTTGGTGTATAGGTGTAACCCTTGACAAGGAGATTGACTTTTTCTCTTGGCTCGAGTGGATTTGAGCGATGGAACGTCATAGATCATAAAGAGAAGGTGGAGGATCCAAGCTCTTTCCCTCTCTTCTTCTATTGGTGGTTAAAGGCTGAACAAAAAATGGGGCAAAAAATCAGATTTTACCCCTATTTATAGTCTTAGAATACTTGGCCCATATTGTGCCACACGACCCTCTTTTCCCGGGTTCGTTTTCGCCTTGAAACGATTAAATTTCGTCCTAGTTTAAGTTCAAAATATTTTTATTTTAAATTAAATTTAATTATTTCCCAAATTTTGAAATTTTATCCAAAAATTTCGTTTTTGGGTAACCCGAGACTCGACGCTTGGTAAAACGCAAAAAATTTGACTATCTCAGAATTCGATGAAATTTATTGTGGTAACTAGATTTCACGAGACGAATCCAACAGTGATGTCCGTTTCGTCATCCGAGATCTTAAAAAAATTCAAGTTTTCAACCCGTACTGTAGCGGTAAAATTACCGTTTTGCCCCTTATTTACAAAAGTTTAAATTTACTGGGTTTTACATTCTTTTCCCTTTAAAAGAATTTTGTCCCCGAAATTCACATACATACATATACCCTTAATCGCATGCATATGCAACAATGACTTTATACATAAAATCATAAAACTTGTACCTCCATCCTCGAACAGGAACGGATAGTTAGTGCGTACAGTGTCCTCACGCTCCCATGTCACCTTCTCCATGCCTCGGTTCTGCCACAGTACCTTCACTAGCCTCATGGTCTTGCCTCGCAAAAACCTGCTCTCGGCTATCCAGGATATGCACCGGTCCCTCCTCGAAGGTCCTATCCACATCAACGATCATCTCACCCCAATCCACTATATGTGTCGGATCTAGAGTATACTTCCGGAGCATAAAGACATCAAACACCGCGTGAACACCCGATAGATTTGGCGATAACACCAACCGATAAGCCACTATACCCACCCTCTTGAGTACCTTGAAGGGCCTGATAAATCTCGACGATAGCTTTCCTTGTTTGCCGAACCTGACCACTCCTCTCTTAGGCATCACCTTTAAGAAGACGTGATCTCCTATCTCAAATTCCAGAGGTCACCACCGTCTATCAGCATAGCTCTTATGTCGGCTTTGAGCTGTAAGAAGACGCTTCCGTATCAAATCCACCTTCTCCGAGGTGTCTCTAATCAAATTCAAACTCGTAGAGGGTCTCTCTCCCACCTCTGTCCAACAGACCGGAGAACGGCAAGACCTCCCATAAAGTGCCTCATAGGGTGTCATCTGTATGTTTGCCTGATAATTGTTGTTGTAGGCAAACTCCAGTAAGGGTAAATACTCTTTCCAGCTACCCTTGAGATCTAGGACGCATGCCCATAGCATGTCCTCTAATATCTAGGTGGTTCTTTCCGACTGACCATCCGTCTAAGGATGAAATGTTGTACTCGTTATTAATTGAGTCCCCTTAGACCATTGGAAGCTCTCCCAAAAGTGGGCGGTGAACCTGGGATCCTGATCTGATACTATAGATATGGACACCCCATGCAACCTAACAATCTCCCGTATGTACAATCTGCAGAATTCCTCTAGTCGAGAGGTCATTCGCACCGCCAAAAAGTGCGTTGATTTCGTAAGCCGGTCCACTATCACCCACACTGCGTCATGTCCCCACGATGTCCATAGCAAATGGGTCACAAAGTCCATGGTGATATGCTCCCACTTCCACTCAACTACCTCCAAGGGCTAGAGCAACCCTTCTGGTCTCTGGTGCTTAGCCTTAGCTTGCTAACACGTGAAGCATCTACTGACAAAGTCACCAACTTGCCTCTTCATCCCACTCCAATAATAATGGCGACGAAGATCATGGTACATCTTCGTGCCACCTGGATGCACTACAAATCGGGAACAGTGAAACTTCCTAAGGATCTCCTCTCTCAAATCCGCTAACTAGGGAACTACAACCCTTCCCCTGTACCGGAGGCTATCATCTAAGTGAATGGCCCAACCCTCGTCACCGGTACCCACCTGCACTCGGTCCCTGATGGATAATAACTCGGGGTCCTGCCTCTAGGACTCAATCACCCCGCTCAGTAGGGAAGGCATAGCCACCAAGCTCCCTAAAATGCCCTGAGCCTGATCTCTATAGTGTAGCCTGAACTATCCCATAGTCTCGAGTATCTGCCTTTCTTGGAAAGTCACACTAGCCAAGACTCCCCGTGACTTTCGACTGAGTGCATCAACCACTACTTTTGCCTTATCGGGATGGTAATGCAAAGTGAAGTCATATCTTCCAGGTACTCTATCCATTGGCGTTACCTCATGTTGAGGTCCCACTGTGTAAAAATACACTTCAGACTTTTGTGGTCCGCAAATACCTCAAACTGTTCCCCGTATAAATAGTGGCGCCAATCCTTCAAGGCGAGGACAATGACCGCCAACTCCATGTCATGTGTGGGTAATTCTGCTCGTGATTCTTTAACTGCCGAGAACCATAAGCCACCACCCTCCCGGATTGTATCAATACACAACCGAGTCCATCCTTCAAGGTGGCACAATAAACTGTGTACCTCTGTCTCCTTTCGAAACTATCAAAATAGGACCAGAAGTAAGTCTCCACTTCAACTCCTAGAATGTCTTCTCACACGCATCATTCCACTCAAACTTGACCTATTGTCGGGTCAATCTCGTCATAAGTGCAGCTAATCGCAAGAAATTCTTAATGAATCTCCTGTAATACCCCGTCAATCCTAAGAAACTACATATCTTGAAGACTAACTTGGGCCTCTCCCAATTCATAACTGATTCAACCTTTTTCGGGTCCATAGATACACCCGAAGCTGACACTACATGTCCCAAAAATTTTACCTCAGTAAGCCAAAATTCACACTTGCTGAACTTGGTGTACAACTGATGATCTCTCAACATCTAGTGAACAATCCTCAAGTGATCCTCATGCTCCTCTTCAGACTTGGAATATATCAAGATGTTGTCAACGAAAGCCACAACGAACCGATCAAGATAGGGTTGAAACACCCTATACATGAGATCCATGAATGCCGCCGAGGTATTTGTTAATCCAAATGGCATCACAGTGAACTTGAAATGCCTATACCTCATTTTGAACGCCATCTTAGGGATATTCGCCTCCCTAATCCTCAACTAATGGTAGCCTGTGCGGAGATCTATCTTGGAGTAGACCCGTGCTCCCCTCAGCTGATCAAATAAATCGTCAATCCTCGGCAAAGGGTACCTATTCTTTATGGTGACCCAATTCAACTGCCGATAATCTATACACAACCAAAGGGTCATATCCTTTTTCTTGGAAAAGAACACCAGAGCACCTCAAGGTGAAGTGCTCAGTCTAATAAACCCCTTGTCCAACAACTCGTGTAACTAACCTTGAGTTCTTGCAACTCGGCGGACGTCATTCTATGCAGAGTCATAGAAATAGGAAATATACCCGGATATAACTCAATATTGAAGTCCACATCCCTATAGGAAAGTAATTCTGGTAGTTCATCCGAAAAGACGTCCTCATACTCACACACAACCCAAGGTAGACCCAACTCTTGTCTCACCTCGTCCTCTAAGGTAAGGCTCGCAAGCCAACCCATCAACTACCCGTGCCATCTAGAGTCATACATGGCTTGCGGTAAAGCGTCGTGCTTTTTCTCCTGAAACTTAAAACAAACACTATCCGGTGTTTAAGCGGTGACCCTTTTCCTATCACAATCAACGACGACCCGATTTACCGCCAACCAATCCATCTCAAGGATCACATCAAACTCCGACATGTCCATGACCCTAAGGTCTGTAGTGAGTAGAATTCCCAAGATCTCTAACTTACAGTCCTGACATATTAGATCAACACACACCCTAGCTCCTAGGGGTGAATTCACATATAATGGCTCTTCCAAGGTATCCACCTCTAAGCCCAAATCCCTTACACATGATGCAAAAATGAATGAATGAATGTGATGCACCAGTGTCAAATAACACCCTAGCCCATAAGCGAGAGAGTAGAAATGTACCCTATAAAACCTATTGATCCACCGACTCAGTATGTGGCACCATGGTATAAACATGCCCTTGGATTTTCGAAGTACTAGCTTGTAATCCCTGTCCTCGGCCTCAACCCATGTCTTGGCCTATCTGGCCTGCTTGCAAAGTCCCCGCCCGTGTAGTGGTTGGAGCATGAGTAGCACCCTAAAACTGGTACTGAATTCTCTAGCCCATGGTGGGGTAGGGAAGAATGTACGGTGTCTGTGGCTGCCTTACCAATGACTAGGACCGAGACATCTCATAACTCTGGGTTCCTTGCCTCTATGGGCAATCCCACTTCATATGACCTAGTTGGTGGCAATAGAAGCATGTCCTCTGACCCGCCTGATATACAGTCCCTGGGCTTCTCCCACCTTGGGAGGATCAACCTTGCCCTTGGCCCTGATAGCCACGGCTATGTCCCTGCAGAGGAAAAGTCCTCTGCCTCTTTCCTGAGCTAGAAGAGGAGGATTAGCCCTCCTTCTTCTTGTCCTTGGCACCCGACTCTCGAATGCTCCTTGCGTCCTCAATCTCTCTCTTAATGGCCATAGTTGTGGTGACCATTGAGTCCAAATCTTGCAGAAGAAGACCCACAATTTTTCCTCAGATATACAACTTCAAGCCATCCTTAAACTTTCTCACCTTGGCCATATTTGTGGCCACATAATCATCGACAAAACGTGCTAATTTCTTGAATTTAGCCACGTATTCCATCACCATCATGGTTCTTTTTTTCAAGTCTAAAAACTCCAAGGCCTTTGCATGCCTAGCAGCCGCCGAAAGTACATTCCCATAAAGTCCTTCATCCAACCTCACCATAATTGGGATTCTCCCTCCAGTTGAAATGTAGCTAGGGTTATCTTCATGGTGTCGGAGGTGATCTCCATAGCCCTCAATACCTTATCGACATGCCAGAACCAATGGTCAGGCACCATCGGGTCCACCCCTCCCTTGAATACCGGAGGTTTATGTGCTTTGAACTTCTAGAGGTTGCTCGTACCTCCTTGCCCCACATTTGCACTCATCTATGCAACATTAGCAGCTGTAGCACTAGCTTGTGCAATCGTAGCAGCCGCCGCACCAATAGCCTCCACAAAGGCTTGTTGGTCAAAAGTCGGTGGTGGTTGGTTGTTCCGTCCACCCCAACGTTACCTCCCTCTAGTTGCCATCTACACACATGTCATATAGCAATAGAGCATTTATTTAGTATCCCCTGATAGGAACCAAACTTAAAACATTGAAATTTTTCTCCTTGTTTCCCTAGTAAAGTCTATACCACCCACTAGTAAACATTTATACCTTGAACTATCTCGTTCATTTCTTTTTCAACACCCAAGGTTATGTTTTCCTACCCTAGTGTCCCTTTCCATATACATTTTACCATGTATATCATTCACATAATCACATAGCACGTAATCATATAACACAATGTAAGCACATAAGATGAAATGTACAATGCATGTAATGGTCTAAACCCAAAGCCCATCAAGCCCTAGGTAATTCGTATACCTAGGCTCTGATACCAAGCTGTGATGCCCCTAAAATTGGGGGTCCTTTTTCAACCGTTGACCACTCATCAACCGGCGGAAATACTTGTGCTTGTCGCACGACCTGACATCATGTTAATCGTATCCCCTTAACGGGATCATAACCCACACATATAACCCGTGTTCCTTTAATTATTTAATTCAATGGAGGTCCAATATGCTTCAATATACCTCATTTAATGTCCATTTGTATCATTGGAACTAAAGAAAACAAAGCTCAAAAGGTTGGCAAAACAAATTTAAATTTTTAGATTTTTGGAAGAGCTACCGGTAGGTGTTTGTCAGACCTACCAGTAGAAGTTCTACCTGTAAGATACTGGTAGCTTTTTCCTACTGGACAGGTACTACCTGTTAGCTACCAGTAGGTTTTGCTTGCTGGACGGGTACTACCTGTTAGCTACCGGTAAGTTTGCCTGCTGAACAAGTACTACCTGTTAGCTACCGGTAGGTTTTGCCCAAAAATTGATGTTTCATCAGTTTTTCATTCCCAATTCATCCCAAACCTTCCCAAATCCATCCCAAGCATGTATAATGAAGTTTTATACATTATACAGAATGCATACGAGTTCTATTACATGCCATTTACACGGTTACATGTCAAAATGGAATTTTAACAAAAGTTTACACCAAACTTGTATTCAAAAGCCAAAACCCGACTTTTCTTCACCCAAGAGGCCCCGAATGCGAGCCGTCCGTCAGAGTATGTCCCGCACCTGAAATGTTTCCCGTATAGGGTGAGCCAACGCCCAGTAGAATGTTTCCTACAAAGGCTACTCTCCAACCTAAGTGCATATGCAATGTTCACATGCAACATTTAACAACAACAATCATTTCAACCAACACTTAAGCAAGTCAAGGTTGGAATCTAACATACCATGCCATGAATTGAAATGATGCCCATTCATGCAATTTACCAAAGCCCTTTCCAGCTCCAGAACACATGCAATGCCAATGTATATTAAAATCGAGCTTTTCTAGCTCTGACTATTTACCTTCACCTCAACCTATGCAGTGAGTATCAAAACTAGGATTTTCAAGCCCCTGCCATTTGTGTTACGCACCCAATGGCTAACTAAAATCTCCGGGTCTCTCTTGGGGTGGGTATTTATGGACTTACACCAACGGTCACTCAACCAAAATAGAAATCATGGACTTCCACCAACAGTTTTGCGTATACCGACACACTTTATGGGCTCTTATACCAATGAAAGTACGTATCCAAATATCGGGTCTCTCACCCGAGGGATAGTCTAGCTCTTCTTGCTACCTCGACCCAATTCTTTTTCATGCAACCGTACTACTCAGCCGGATATTCAATTCAACTTCTCCAAGCCCACCCATCATCCACCTATATGCTGTTTGATGCCAACCATGCACCCACACCCATAAAATGCGATGTCTGCGTGCATATGCAATGTAATGCATCATTGCTATTTCAACATCATGCCCACATGTAATGAATTCCACATGAGCAAAATTAACTACATTCAAACAAGTTTCAAGGCAATTTATATCCAGAGCATATAATTACCAAACTTTCTCATAATGCTATATATCAATAAACATATATCCACATTTCATTTTCAACAACAATTCACAAGCATGTTATTACATAACATATGCTAACAACATACTTAATTCTCAAGGCATACAATAAACACATAACATGTTCACATAACCCCCAATTCTATGGATCACATTGAGTCTAATTCACAACTCATTTCAAGGTAAAATTTCATTTTACTCAATTTCAATACTCATTTCATCAATTTCCACAACATTGGTAATGATAAAATATATTTATCAACATACCCATTTCATACTACACCCTAGGTTGTAAATAAACCCGAGTAGGAAGGAACCCTACCTCTTGAAACGTGAAGAACGATCATAGGAAGTCCCTAATAACCCGCTCCTAGCTCGAAGCTTCTCCTTCCAAAAATCCCACTTTTTAACCTTCGGTAAAAATTCTTGTTTTTGGTGCGTAGGCGTAGCCCTTGAAGAGGAGATTGACTTTTCCTCTTGGACCGAGTGGATTTGAGCGAGGGAACGTTGTAGATCGTAGAGAAAAGGTGGAGGATCCAAGCTCTTTCCCTCTCTTCTTCTATCGGCTAACGGCTGGACAAAACTGGGGCAAAAAATCAAATTTTACCCCTATTTATAGTCTTAGAATACTTGGCCCAAATTGTGCAACACGACCTTCTTTTCCCAAGTCTGTTTTCGCCTCGAAACGATTAAATTTCATCTCGGTTTAAGTTCAAAATATTGTTATTTTAAATTATATTTAATTATTTCCCAAGCTTTAAAATTTTATCCAAAAATCTCATTTTTGGGTCACTTGATACTCGATCGTCTCATAAAACTCAAAAAATTTGACTACCTTGGAATTCGATAAAATTTGACGTGGTAACTAGATTTTGCGAGATGAATCCAATGGTGAGGTCCGTTTCATCATTCGAGATCTAAAAAAATTTAAATTTTCAACCCGTATTGTAGTGACAAAATTATCATTTTGCCCTTGTTTACAAAAGTTTAAATTTATCAGGTTTTACAATGAATATTTTTGTGGGTTGATGGATGGTCAATGGTTGACAAAGGACCCCCAATTTTGGGGGTGTCACAACTTGGTGTGGATGGAGTATTTGGAAGACTCCGACTTCACTTTGCATTACCATCCTAGTAAGGCAAATGTGGTGGCTGATGCACTTAGCCGAAAGTCACGGAGAGTTTTGGCTAGTGTGGCTTTTCGGGAGTGGCAGATGCTCAAGACTGTGGGACAGTTTGAGTTACGCTACATAGGTCAGGCTCAGGGCATTTTAGGGAGTTTAGTGGCTACGCCTTCCCTACTAAGTAGGGTAATCAAGTCCCAGGGACAGGATACAAAGATTTTATCCATTAAGGACCGAGTATAGTCAGGTATAGGTGATGAGGGTTGGACCATTCATATGGATGGTAGTCTTCAGTTTAGGGGAAGAATTATGGTTCCCCAGTTTGCGGATCTGAGAGAAGAGATTCTTAGGGAGTTCCATTGCTCCCGATTTGCTGTGCATCCAGGTGGCACGAAGATGTACTATGATATTTTTCACTAGTATTATTGGAGCAGAATGAAGGGACACGTTGGAGACTTTTTCAAATGATGTCTCATGTGTCAATAGGTCAAGGCTGAGCACTAGAGACCAGCACGATTGCTCTAGCCTTTGGAGGTAGTTGAGTGCAAGTGGGAGCATATCACGATGGATTTTGTGACCCACTTGCCACGGATATCATGGGGACATGACGTGGTATGAGTGATAGTGGACCAGCTTACTAAGTCAACACATTTTTTAGTTGTGCGGATGACCTTCATACTGGAGGAATTCTACAGGTTATATATACAGGAGATTGTCCTGTTACATGGGGTGCCCGTATTTATAGTATCAGATCGGGATCCCAGGTTTATGGTTCATTTTTGGGAGAGTTTTTAGTGAGCCATGGGTACACAGTTGATGATGAGTACTGCTTTTCATCCCCAAATGGACGGTCAGTCGGAGAGGACCATCCAGACTTTAGAGGACATGCTATGGGCATGCGTCCTAGATCTCCAGGGTAGTAGGGAAGAGCACTTACCCTTAGTGGAGTTCGCCTACAATAATAGTTATCAGGCGAGCATACAAATGACACCCTATAAGGAACTTTATGAGAGGTCTTGTCGTTCTCTGGTTTGTTGGACAAAAATGGGAAAGAGACCCTCTATGGGTCCGAAATTGGTTAGAGACACCTTGGAGAAGGTGGACTTGATACGGAATTGTCTTCTCATGGCTCAGAGCCGATAAAAGAGCTACACCGATAGACAGCAGCGACCTCTAGAGTTTGAGGTGGGAGATCATGTCTTCTTGAAGGTAATGCCTAAGAGAGGAGTTGTCAGGTTTGGCAAGCGAGAAAAGTTGTCGCTGAGATATATTAGGCCCTTTGAAGTACTTAAGAGGGTTGGTACAGTTGCTTACCGATTTGCATTATCACCAAATCTATCGGGTGTTCATGTGGTATTCCATGTCTCCATATTTTGAAAATGCACCCCAGACCCTACTCATGTGATGGATTGGGGTGAGCTTGTTGTTGATGCGGATGGGACCTTCGAGGAAGGACCGGTGTGCATCATGGATAGCCGGGATCAGGTTTTACGAGGCAAGACCGTGAGGTTAGTGAAGGTGTTGTGGCAGCACCGAGGAGTGGAGGAGGCGACATGGGAGCACGAGGACACTATCCGTATCAGTTATCCTTTCTTGTTGCATATGCATGTGATTGAATGTGTATGTGCGTGTGAATTTTAGGGACGAAATTCTTTTAAGGGGAGAGGAATGTAAAACCTAGGTAAATTTAAACTTTTTCTTAAAAAAGGCAAAATGGTAATTTGTCATTATAATGCAAAATTAAAATATAAATTTTATTAGATCTTGGATGATGAAACAGATCTCACCGTTGGATTCGTCTCGCGAAATTTAGTTACCCTGTCAACTTTCATTGAATTTTGAGATAGACGGATTTTTTTTCACATTTTACAAGAAAACTAGGTGTCGAGTAACTTCACAAACGTCTCCAAAAATAAATTTTATAAAATTTTCTTATAATTGAAAAAGAGTTCAAATAAAAATAAATTGAACTTAAAACGGGATGAAATTAAGTTGTTTCAAGACAAAAATGGACCAGAAAATAAGAAATATGTGGCTCAACGTGGACTGCCCAACTAAAGGGTATAAATAGGAGAAAATATCTGATCTTCCCAAATTGATTGGCTGATTCTCATGTTAGAAGAGGAAGAGAGTGAAGGGAGAAAAGAAAAAGAGAAAATCAAGACATCTCTCTATGATCTACGAAGTTTCACCGATCGGAATCCTTCGGACAAAAAGTTAAAGTCGATCACCTCGATGAGGGCTACGCCTACGTACTAAAAATGAAAGATTTCATCGAAGATCCAAAGAGGAGATTTGGAAAAATCAAGAGTTTTGGGCTTGGGAAGTGTCCTTGAGGCTTTCTACCACTCGTATCACGCTTTAAGAGGTAAGGTTTCCTCCTATTCAGGTTTATTTCTTACCTAGGATCATGTATGCGATAGTGGTGGAATGGATTGGGATGAGTTGGAAATGAAAAGTAGGTGAAATAGGCAAAAGTCAGTAAAGCATACCGGTAGGGAGCACCGGTATGAGGAGGTCCAGTGGGAAATTCATATCGATAGAGCGTACTGGTATGACGAGGTCCAGTAGGCAACTCATACCGATACACCTTCCAAAAATTTTAAAATTTCAAAATTATTTTGTCATGTTTTTGGACTTTGAGTTCTTTGGTTCCAAAAATATAAATGGACATAAAATAAAGATAAATCGTGGTATATTGGACCTAGTTGGGTCAAATGGCAAAATATGCATGTGTTATACGCGTGGGTAACAATCCCGGTTAAAGGGATTCTATTGACGTGTGATGTTGGATTGGGCGACAATTATGGGTATTTTCGTCAGTAGATGGATGGTCAACGGTTGACAAAGGACTCCCGGTTTTAGGGGCGTCACACTGATGCTCTTTGGGCTTACCATACTGCATATAAAACCATTTGGGAATGTTTCCTTATCGGGCAGTTTATGATAAACCATGTCACTTGCTAGTGGAATTTGAACACCGAGCATAGTAAACAATCAAAATGATGAATTTTGATATAGATAAAGCAAATACATCCCATAAACATCATATCAACAAATTGGAAGAACTGAGAAATGAAGCATATGATGGTGGATTTTCATGATAAAAATATTGTGTAGAAGTCCTTTGTACCATCTCTAAAAGTCCTTTTATATAATTAAACCCTCCACCTGATCTCTGGAAAGTTAAGATCAAGGTGGACGGGTCCATACATTTTCAAACAAGTTTTTGAGCACGGGGCAATTGAAATTGAAAATTGATTAAATGAAAATATTTTAAAGTAAATGATCAAAGACTTAAACCATATTATGGTGGATTTGTTCAAAATATGGATTCCATTCAGTGAATAAAAAATTGTTATGTATATTTGATTGTAAATAGTAGTACTAACTGTTTTGTTGTTTGTTTTGCAGATTAGGGTTTTGCATAATGAATTTATCTCATCTTCAGACCTTATTAGCAATTTTCTATAAATCTTATTTTATAATGTTATAAACTGAGGACAATGTTAAATTTAGATTGGAGGGAGGGAACAATCCATAATTGTCTTTGTGACTGGTAGACGTTAAAGAACCAAATAATGATTCTTTTCCAAATTTTTCAAAAATGGATGATAAACTTTTCTAGTTTAGTTTGGGCGTGTTATGCATATTTTCGAAGGATATACACTCTTTGATCATTTTAAAATCAAAAGTTGTGAGGATATTAGAAATTTTCGGTAGTCAAGCAAAATCATTGTGTGGAAAAAGTTAATTTGGTAAATGTCGACGAGTAAATTGACTCGATGGTTGTGTAAAATATGGTCGAATCCAATGCTCACAAGATATGTGGAACGTGAGATTAATCGGTTCACTGATACTATCGACTTGGAAGATTATGATCAATGATGTATAATTTAGGATGTGTTGTGAATATATATAGTTTGATACATTTATAAGTTAGTTTGATATAATTTCATTAAAGTAATTTGTGTTTATTAGTTGAATAATGAGAAATTTTGAAATTAAATAAGTTTTTGTAACTGCAAGTCCATAACTGAAATATTTTTATAAAAATTTTATTTTTGGGAGTCACCGGACACCTGTTACCTCGAAATTTCAGTTATGGACGAAATATTTCATATAAAATATTTTGAGGTTAAACCGGTACGAAATTTAATCGTTTCGGGGTGAAAACAGACCCGAAAATAAGAGCCATGTGGCACATTGTGAGCCAAGGTTTTTGGGACTATAAATAGGTGGAAAAATCTGATTTCCCCACTGATTTTCTCTGCTGGTCTGAACGTGGGGCTGAGAGGAAGCAAAAGAGAAGAAAACAAAACTCTTCAAGCTTTCTCTTGACGATTTTCGAAGTTTCGTTGGTCAAAATCCTTCGGACTAAGAGTTAAAGTCGATCTCCTCGATGAGGGCTACACAACCACACCAAAAATAAAAGATTTCAACAAAGATCCAAAGATGAGATTTTGGGAAATCAAGACTTAGAGGTTGGTGTTGGTGTTCTTGAAGGTTCTATCCTCCGTTTTATGCTCGAAGAGGTAGGGTTCCCTCCTACTTTGGTTTATTTCTAACCTAAGGTGTCCATAGGGTTTATGTGGGCTATTTTGGGTATTTTTAACATTTGCCTATTATCGTTGGTTTAATGATGATTCCATACACATTGGCGCTTGCATGTGTTGAGGAGCTGGGAAGGCTCGGGGTTGATTTGCATGAGTGAGTCTCATCTCATTTCATGGCATGACATGATAAATTCCAACATTGAATGCATATTCTTACTTGAAATGTTGATGTGAATATGAAATGTTGTATGTGAGCATTGCATGTCCACTTAGGTGGGGAGTAGCCTCTCTAGGAATTATTCTACTGGGCGTGGCTCACCCTATACGGGAAAATATTTCAGGTTCTGGATACACACCGGTAGACGACCCTCACTTGGATCCTCATGTTTGAAGAAGGCCGGATTCTGGCTTTATTTTGTGTTAATGTAAAACATTTGTGGAAATAATGTTTTGGGCATGTAATCTTTTGCAAATAATTGTAATAGAACTTATATAGACACCTTGCATGTTTTGATATAAATATGGATAATTGGACTTGGTGTGGCCAATGTTTAATTATAATTGGACCCGATGTGGTCATTGTTGAATATTGGACCTCGGATGGGTCTTGTTATTATATGATTGCACAAGTTGAGTTTTGGGTAGAGCTTCCTGTACAAAGGAGACTCTGCTCGAATTTTGTCAAAATTATGGTTCTCGGTAAATGGGGCACAATGGCGTAATATCGAATTACTCGGTATCCATCGGTATTCCGTGGGTTGATGGATAATCAACGGACCTCCGAATTTTGGGGTGCCACAGCTTGGTATCAGAGCCTAGGCATATGAATAACCTAGGGCTCGATAGGCATGGGTATAGACCATTGCATTCCATATGCATTTCATGTTATGTGCTCTACTTGCTACATGCTATGTGTTACTTGTTATGTAAATTATATGCATGGAAGGGAATACACTGGGGTTAGAACACATAACCTTGGGAGTTTGGAAAAAAAAAGGGATGATGGCTCTTCCAAGGTCTCAACCTCTAAGCCCAAGCTCCTCACACAAGATACAAAAATAAATGAATGGGATGGAAATCTAGTCATGAAGATTTAGTTGGAGTACTAGCAAAGAACCAATGAATCCTACTATGCCATGATTCATCTTGTCTTAGAAAGGACTCATGATTGTACAAAGTACCTTAGCTTTGCTAGATGCATTCAATCATTCAATAAGCAATCAAGAGATAAGGTATAGTTCAATATATAAATGTCTACTAAATACTTGATCCCTAACTTGGGATATTAAGTAATTGATCTATTGCTATCTTATGTGTGTGTAGATGGCAACTAGAGGAAGGGGACGTCAGGGTGGACGGAACAACCAGCCACTACCACCGACCTTTGACCAATAGGCCTTCATGGAGGCAATTGGTGCGGCGGCTACCATTGCACAAGCTAGTGCGACGGCCACTACTATTGCATAAACAGGTGGAAATGGGAGTCAAGGAGGTTCAAGTCACCTCCAGGAATTCAAGGCACACAATCCTTCGATCTTTCTGGGAGGGGCGGATCCTATGGTGCCTGACCATTAGTTCCAACAAATGGACAAGATCTTGAAGGCTATGGAGATTACCACCGATGCCACGAAGATAACGCTAGCTACTTTTCAACTAGAGGGAGAATCCTAGGTGTGGTGGGTTTGGGTCAAGGACTCAAGGAATTTGGAGACCATGACTTGGGCAGAGTTCAAGGAGCTCTTTATGAGCAAATATTTCCCCGCAATTGCTAGACATGCAAAGGCCTGGGAGTTCCTAGACCTCAGAAAAGGAACGATGTCAGTGATGGAATATGTGGCTAAGTTCATGGAATTAGCAAGTTTCGCTGATGATTATGTGGCCATAGATATGACCAAAGTGAGGAAGTTCGAAGATGGCTTGAAGTTGTCCATTCGAGGCAAGATTGTGGGTCTTCTTCTGCAAGACTTGGACTTAATGGTCGCCACAGAAATAGCCATTGAAAGAGAGGTGGATGATGCACGGAACATCTGGAAGGCGGGTGTGAAAGATAAGAAGAAGGAGGGTCAATCCTCTTCTTCTAGTATAGGGAAGAAGTAGATGACTTCTGCTCTACAGGGGCATCAAGGGCAGGGTCGTGGCTATCAAGGCCAAGGCCAAGGTCAGTCCTCCCGAGGTGGAAGAAACTTCAGGACTATGTATCTGGCAGGTCAAAAGACTTGCTATCATTGTCATCAGCTGGGCCATGTGAGGAAAAATTGTCCCTAGCAATAAGGATCCTAGTCCCAGTCTTCAGTGGGGTACTCACAGATGCACTCTATTCCTTCCTACCCTACTATGGGCCAGGGGAGCCAATATCAGTACCAGGGCACTGCACAAGGCCCCACTACTTCATGTACGGGGACTCCGCAAGCAGGCCAGGGCATGGGTCGAGGCCGGGGACAAGGCTCACAAGCTGGTACTTCTGGGACCCAGAGGCGTTTCTATGTCATGATACCACAGGTTGAGGCGGCAGATCCGTCGGTGATACATGGTACATTTCTACTCTCTCGCTTATGGGCTAGAGTATTGTTTGATTCTGGTGCATCACATTCTTTTATTGCTACATCTTGTGTGAAAGAATTGGGCTTAGAGGTTGAGATCGTGGAAGATCCATTGCATGTAAGTTCTCCCTTATGAGCTATGGTGAGAGTTGATCAGATATGTTGGGGTTGTGAGCTAGAGATTTCGGGGATTCTACTTACTGTGAACCTTAGAGTCATGGACATGTCAGAGTTTGATGTTATCCTTGGTATGGACTGGTTGATGACACATCGTGTTGTTATTGATTGTGATCGTAAAAGGGTCATTGCTTTTACTCCGGAAGGGGTTTGATTCAAGTTCCAGGGGGAAAATCCTGATGCTTTACCCCAACCAATGTACGATTCTCGATGGCACAAGCAGTTGATGAGTTGGCTTGCGAGCCTTACTTTGGAGGATGAGGTGAGACAAAAGTTGGGTCTACCTCTGGTGGTTTGTGAGTATGAGGATGTTTTTCTAGATGAACTATCAGGGATTACCTCCACATAGGGATGTAGACTTCACCATTGAGTTACATCTTGGTACATCACCCATTTCTATGACTCTACATAGGATGACGTCTACTGAGTTGCAAAAACTCAAGGTCCAATTGCAAGACTTGTTGGACAGAGGTTTTATTAGGCCGAGCACCTCACCTTGGGGTGCTCCAGTATTGTTTGCCAAGAAGAAGGACAAGACCCTTCAATTGTGTATAGATTATCGACAGTTGAATCGGGTTACTATCAAGAATAGGCTGAAGTACATCTTTCACAACGAGACCTCAATATGAGACAACGTAGGTGGATGGAGTTTCTGGAGGATTATGACTTCACTTTCCATTACCATCCCGGTAAGGCAAATGTGGTGGTTGATGCACTCAGTCGGAAGTCACGGGGAGTCTTGGCTGGTGTGGCTTCCTAGGAGTAGTAGATGCTCGAGACTGTGGGATAGTTTGGGTTATGCTACTTGGGGAAGGCTCAGGGTACTTTGGGGAGTTTAGTGGCTACACCTTCCCTACTGAGCCGAGTGATTGAGCCCCAGGGATAGGATATAGAGTTATCATGCATTAGGACCGAGTACAATTAGGTACAGGTGACGAGGGCTGGACCATTCACTCAGATGATAGTCTTCGATTTAGGGGAAGGATTGTGGTTCCCCAATCTGTCGAACTCAGAGAGGAGATTCTTAGAGAGTTCCATTGTTCCCGTTTTGCTGTGTATCCAGGTGGCACGAAGATGTATCATGATCTTCGTCGCCAGTATTATTGGAGTGGTATGAAGAAAGACGTTGAAAATTTTGTTAGCCGATGTCTCACGTGTCAGCAGGTGAAAGCCGAACACGAGAGACCAGTTGGGTTACTGCAGCCTTTAGAGGTAGCTGAGTAGAAGTGGGAGCATGTCATGATGAATTTTGTGACTCACTTGCCACGAACATCGCGGGGTTATGATGTAGTATGGGTGATAGTGGACCGGCTTACAAAGTTGGCACACTTTTTGGCAGTGCGAATGACCTTCACTTTAGAGGAATTCTACAGGTTATACATACGGGAGATTGTTCGGTTGCATGGGGTACCCGTATCTATAGTATCGGATCGGGATCCCAGATTTGTAGCTCATTTTGGGGAGAGTTTCTAGCGAGCCATGGGAACACGGTTGATGATGAGCACTGCTTTTCATCCCCAAACGGACGGTCTGTCAGAGAGGACCATCCAGACTTTGGAGGACATGCTACGGGCATGTGTCCTAGATCTCAAGGGTAGCTGGAAAGAATACTTACCCTTAGTGGAGTTCGCTTATAATAATAGTTATCAGGCGAGCATACTGATGGCACCCTATAAGACACTATGTGGGAGGCCTTGTTGATCTCCGATTTTTTGGACGGAGGTGGGAGAGAGACCCTCTACAGGTCCGAATTTGGTTAGGGACACCTTTGAGAAGGTGGACTTGATACAAAAGCGTCTTCTCACGGCTCAGAGCCGACAAAAGAGCTATGCCAACAAATGGCGGCGATCCCTAGAGTTTGAGGTGGGAGATCACGTCTTCTTGAAGGTGATGCCTAAGAGAGGAGTGGTCCGATTTGGTAAGATGGGAAAGCTATCGCCGAGGTATATCGGCCCTCCGAGGTACTCGTGAGAGTGGGTGCAGTGGCTTACCGGTTGGCGTTACCATCAAATCTATCAGATATTCATGCAGTATTCCAAGTCTCCGTGCTCCGGAAGTATACCCCAAATCCGACACATGTGGTGGATTTGGGTGAGGTGATTGTTGATGCTGATAAGACCTTCGAGGAGGGACCAGTGCGCATCATAGATAGTTGGGCTCAAGTTTTGCGAGGCAAGACTATGAGGCTAGTGAAGGTGTTGTGGCAGCACCGGGGAGTGGAGAAGGCGACATGGGAGCGCAAGGACACTATATGTACTAATTATCCTTTATTATTCGATGATAGAGGTACATTTTTATAATTATAAGTATAACATACTTGTCGCATATGCATGCGGTTAAATGTCCAAGTGTGTGTGAATTTCGGGGATGACATTCTTTTATGGGGGGAAGAGTGTAAAACCCTGAAAAATTTGAACTTTTTATTAAAAAAAGGGCAAAATGGTAATTTGTCATTATAGTGCGGGTTAAAAATTTATATTTTTTTAGACCTCAGATGATGAAACGGATCTCACCGTTGGATTTGTCTCGCGAAATCTAGTTACCCAGATAAATTTTGTCGAATTCTGAGATAGTTGAATTTTTCACGTTTTTCGATGTGACAGGTGTCCAGTGACCAGCAAAAATAAAAATTTTATAAAAATTTTAAAATTTTAAAAATTTTAAATAAAGTTCATATAAAATATTTTGAGCTTAAATCGGTACGAAATTCAATCATTTCGGGGTGAAAACGGAGCCGAAAATAGGAGTCGTGTGGCACATTGTGACCCAAGGGTTTTGGGACTATAAATAGGTGGAAAAATCTGATTTTCCCACCAATTTTCTCTGCTGGTATAAACGTTGGGCTGAGAGGGAGCAAAAGAGAAGAAAACAAAGCTCTTCAAGCTTTCTCTTGACGATTTTTGAAGTTTCGTCGGTCGGAATCTTTCGGACCAATAGTTAAAGTCGATCTCCTCGATGAGGGCTACGCAACCACACCAAAAATGAAAGATTTCATCGAAGATCCAAAGATGAGCTTTTGGAAAATCAAGACTTAGAGGTTGATGTTGGTGTTCTTGAAGGTTCTATCCTTCGTTTTACGCTCAAAGAGGTAGGGTTCCCTCCTACTTTGGTTTATTTCTAATCTAAGGTGTCCATAGGGTTTATGTGGGCTGTTTTGGGTATTTTTAACATTTTCCTATTATAGTTGGTTTAATGAAAATGGGTAGGCTCAATTCTAGTGTGAATTGGTAATTAGAAATTACTAGTTTGTGATTTCTTGGATGTTTTGATAATTGGGCATGTGAAAATTATTTATTCTGATTTTTTTGATTTATATGATGAATTTGAGTGTATTATGTGTTTACATGAGTGATGCCTTGAAGGTGTTTGATTAAATGCCTAGGTAAAAATTAAGTATGTTTTGCATGGACTATGTATAGCATGCTTGGATATTGTGTTGGATGAAAACTTGTCTATTATTATGGACATGAAGAAATGGGTGTAGAAATGGTTTAACTCAAGTTCTACCTTGAATTTGATATATGGAAGTTCCTTGTTAAACTTCTTGAAATTTGATATTGTGTGGGCATGCTATGTGTTCAGATTTTGCTCTTTTGAGTAAAGTGTATTTTGGACATAAATTGTGCAATAACATGCTTGTTATTAAATGTTGATATATACATGCTTGTGATATATTGATATTGTGATAAATTATGGTGTATTTATATGCTCGTAATATAATTTACCATGGACATATTGATTTATGTTGAGTTTGTTCGTATGACATTCATTACATATTGAACATGTGGATAGTGTTGCAATGATACTTTACATTGCATATGCACGGAGGTATCACATTCGTGGGCATGAGGCATGGGTGTGGGTGTGTGTGCATGATTAATCAAATACCATACATGGTGGATGATGGGTTATGTTGAAATGTATGGTTAAATTGATCCATATGACACTCATTACATGTGGAGCATGACATTGGTAGTGCAATGGTTCATTTCATTGCATATGTATGTTGGCATCACACTCTTGGGCATGAGTCATGAGTGTGGGTGTGTGTATATGCATGGGTGATCAAACACCATACTTGGTGATTGGTGGGTGGGCTCGGAAAAGTTGGGTTGAAAATCCGACTGGATCGCATGGTTGCATGAATATGGGATCGGGGTTAGCAAGAAGAGCTAGAAAATCCCTCGGGTAAGAGACCCGATGACTTGGATATGCACTCCAGTGGTATAAGAGTCCATAAAGAGTGTCGGTGTACGCGGAACAGTTGGTGGAAGTCCATGAATTCCGTGTCAGTTGGGTGCCATTGATGTAAGTCCATAAATACTCACCCCACAAAAGACCTGGAGATTTTAAAATGATCATTGGATGAAATTCATAAATGACAGATTTTCTACACATTGGCATTTGCATTGTGTTGCGGGAGTCGGTGATGACTTGGGTTTAAGTGCATGAGTGAGTATCATCTCATTTCATGGCATGACATGATTGCATTCCACATTTAATGCATATTCTTGTATGGAATGATTGTTAAATTTTGTTTGTTGCTTATACACACCACATATGCATCTAAGGTGGGGAGTAGCCTCTGTAGGGATTATTCTACTGGGCATTGGCTCACCCTATACGGGAAAATATTTCAAGTGGGAGAGATACACCGATGGATGGCTCCAATTTGAACCCTCATGTTTGAAGAAAGCCGAATGTGGCTTTATTTTGTGTTAATGTAAAATATTTGTGGAAATAATGTTTGGGCATGTAATCTTTTGCAAATAATTGTAATAGAACTTATATAGACTATTGTTAAACTAACCTTGCATATTTTGATATAAATATGGATAATTGGACCCGGTGTGACCAATGTTTACTTATAATTGGATCTGGTGTGGTCATTGTTGAATATTGGACCTCGGATGTGTCTTGTTATTATATGATTGCACATGTTGAGTTTTGGGTAGAGCTTCCCGTACAAATGAAACTCTGTCCGAATTTTGTCAAAATTATGGTTCCCGATAAATGGGGTACAATGGCGAGATATCGAATTACTCGGTATCCACGGGTATTCCGTGGGTTGATGGGTAATCAACGGAGCCCCGCATTTTGGGATGTCACACTTGTAGGGATGGTGCTTCTTCTAGTTGAGTAAGGTGTGGAGCCTTTCCATCGGCCCCAACAGTGCCACAAGAAGAAGAACAACCCCAGGTTCAAAATTAGTTTGATAATATTATGTTGAAGAATATTGAGCAGTAGATTTGGTATGATACTCACTTTTTAACTAAGACTATTATTTTTGAAAGGCTTGTGATTTATGAAGATTTCGAACATATTAGGGTTAGGCAAAATTTAGCAAAACCGGGTTAGTTAAATTATGTGAAACTTATGGGTCTTGCTTATGAATTTTTAGTTCAATAATTCATAGCAATGCACAAGAATTTGGACCAAGGGAATTGCATGCTTATGTTAGGGGAATTGTATTTCAAGTTACACCATCTACTATTACTAATTATTTAAACCCTATGCCGAGACACCCTCATCCCCAATATTCCCTTACTACGCTACCTGTTATGTCTACCATTAGGATTTAGTTGATTGAAAATCTAGATTATGTCTAGGCCAAATAAGTACATTAAGAAAGGAGATTTGACTAACAAGTATTGAATTTTGAATTTTATTACTGTGAACAATTTGTTACTCTAGTCTCAGAAAAATCAGATCTACACTAAATAGTTTATTTTATATATTCTTTTGGAATGGGACAGACCATTGACTTGTCAACACTGATAATTGATCAAATCATATTAACTGTGAAAAATAAAAAACCCTCACTTCCTTTTGCTATTTTAGTATCTAAATTATGTAGATTGAAAGGAGTGATAGTGGATCCATCATGCCCTCTAGTGGAGCATCTGACACCTTTGAATAAAACTTCATTGAAAAAGAGCCATGGGGTTCATACAGAGGTGTAACAAGAAGTGCTACCAGAACCACAAGCAGATCCATTCCTAGAAGGTGCAGATTTTCAACCCCCAGAGGAACCCTAGCAACAAGAAGAGCCACAACCCTATATTTTAGTTGATGATCAGATTGACAGACATATTTTGTTGAGTCTTTAGACCGGGATGACCCAGTTTGATTAAAGAATGACCAAGTATGGGGAGAACCAAAATGAGATTATAAGGTCACTTGGAAGGAGATATAATGGTGGTCCATCATCATTAGCTTAGCTGGAGTCTATTGCATCTCTACTCTCTCTTTACTTTTATCGAACTCTTTTTTTACATTTCAATTTATACACCTGGTTTTGAGTACTTTTGGATGTTCTAATGTTCTGAATTATGGTTTTATTCAGTCATTTAGTTGGTTTGTGTTATTTCGCATAAATTTTGTTGTGTTAAGAGAATTAGTTCATATGATTCATGGTGAAGTTTTATTGTCATTTTTTTAATTTGAAGGTATAACTCTAACCAAATCATGGGGGATTTTCATACTCTATTTTTGCACGATCTCCATATTTCAATAGAAAAATCATCATTTTGAGCATGCAATAATTTCTTCTTTTGAAAAACCTATTGAAATAACATGATCCTTTACGAAGCTTACATATATAGTGGACATGTGAAACCCACTCCCTTTGAGAGACTTTTAATGTTCACTCAACTAAGAATTTCAGTTCAACATAAAATTTTCTTGAATAATCTTATTAATCTTGTTTTGATTAGCACTCGTTGAATGACATCTTAACATTCTCCTTTAAATCTTTATGAGAATTATGCAAGTGTATGAGTTTTGGAAAATGATCTTAGTCCATTTGTGATTTCATTTTGAGAATTAGTCATTTCTTTTGAAAAACTATATCCCTAGTAAGTTATGATTAAGCCATTATAAGAATTCATTTCTTATACCCATAAGTTAATCAAGCCAATGCAAGTATAATTTTCCAACCCTTGCTATCTAATTTTCTTGCACCCTCTCTTGAAAAAGGCAGCATACAAAAAAGAGAAAAAATAAAGAAGTATAGTTGGAAAAGAAAAGGGAAGAAAATAATTTGTGACAAAAGAAAAGAAATAGATAAAGCAAAGGAAGGTATGCAAAGAAAGAAAATAGCTAAAAAATTACAAGTCTGAGATTGAAAATGAAGAATAAGAAGTATGATGATGGTCTAAAAATGCCTGAGAATTAAAAGGGAGATGTGTGCTACACAAATTGAAGGATAGGTTTTGAATCACTTAGACGCCATTTCTTAAACCCAATACCCTTAGCTCTGGTATGATATTAATTTTCTGATTAAAACTATTATTTCTGAAAGAATGGTAATAGACGAAGATTTTGAGAACATAGGAATAAGACAAATTCTCCATGCAAGAGGATGGTTACTTTATGTTAGGTTATCAGTTCTTGTTTATGACTGCTTAGTTCGGGAATTTTACAGTAATGCTGAAATTAAAGGGAAAAGACAATTACGTGTATTTGTTCGGAGAATAGTTTTTTAAGTTACACCGGCTACTATAGCAGATTTCTTTAAACCCATGCAAAGACCACCCAACCCACAATATCCATACACTGAACTACCTGATTTGCACGAAGTAGGAGTAACTCGATATCACGCCGTTATGCCCCATTTATCGGGGTCCTTTGTTTAACAAAAATTTGGGCAGTCTCCTTTGTACGGGGAGCTCTACCTAAAACACAACCTATGTAAAAATACATTCACATGACCGATCCGAGACCCAATATAAAATAATGACCACATTGGGTCCATTTATCCATACTTTTGACGCCCTTAAAACCGGGGTTCCTATATAAATGTATGAAGTGTGACATTGGCTTGTAAAAGTGTGACATTGGCGTGTAAAAGTGTAACATGGCGTGTAAAAGTGTAACATGGTCTATGAAAGTGTAACATGGCCTGTAAAAGAGTAACATGGCCTGTAAAAAGTGTAACATGCCATGTACCACTATGACCTATAACACATCACACCTATGCATCAAACATAGTTAATATAAGTTCAAATTCCAATCCTTTTATATACATTATATGCCAAAACTTAATTACAAGTCTAATTTTACAAAAAATGGATTGAAAGCCACAAGTCGGCTTTTCTTCCCCTTTGATGGCTCGAATGAAATCTATTCACTGGCGTATAACCCGTACCTGAAATATTTTTCCGTATAGGGTGAGCCATGCTCAATAGAGTATCTCCTACAGAGGCTACTCCCCACCTAGATGCATATGGAATGTACACATGCAACAATCAACAACATTTATTCATTTCAAACAAGAATATATGATTCTATAAACCCCCACATGTTTATATTAATCTAATGATATAATTTTTTAGTAATTCTAATATATGTAATGATGTAAGAATGAACCACATAGATTATAATAGTAGAAATAAATATTTGGGAGACAAATGAATTGTGAAGTTTAAGTTGCGAAGGTATTTAAGCTTGTAAGAGGTTTTTATGTAAGTTCAAAACATTTTTAGGTCAAAATAATATTTCCATTGAATCTAGAAGGTCGAGAAACCTTGGGATAATTTATATGGGGTGTATTAGAAGTTAGAAAGTGTTCCGAAGTTAAAGCACACTTTAGAGAGAATTTGGGTAAAAAGGATCTTGGAAACTGCCAAGTATGTTAACCATAACTTTTTATTCGGAAATCCATTTGATCTGAAATTTTGATAGTAGATAGTGGACGTCTAGGGTTACAAAAGTGTATTTCACAAATGTTTCCAAATCGACCTCTAAATAGGCCAAAACTGTGCTAGAAGTTTAAGCAGACAAAGTGTACAGGTATGCTCTATAAACCCCAGTTCGACCCAATTTCCGGTGTTGTCTCCGTTTCTCACCCTATAAATACATTAGGATGCCTTCTTTAACCCCATTTCACCACTTCCAACCCTAGGAAGCTTTAGAGAGAAAGAGAAAAAACACAAGATCAAAAGGAAAAAACCAGAGATTTAAGGGTTGACTCAAGATCAAAACCCTAGTTCTTCTAGAACACCAAGGTAGGGGTTTTCTTCCATTCTTGTCCATTGATGCTATGGCTAATATATTTGTATGTTTTGACTCCTAATCTTATGTATTTGCTATGGGTTCTTTGTTTCTTGGTATTCTTGTAATTATTATCATGTTTTAAACAAAGTTAGGGTTGAATACCCATGAAATCTCTTATTTCTTGATTTAAAACCCTAGTTTTTCAAGAGTGATGGATTTTCCTTTTGATTCTTCCTTGGTTCTTGATTTCAAAACCTTAGTGCTTTGTGTTCAATAATAAAATGATATTGATGATGATCTCTTGCATTTTCTTCAATGTTCTATTGAAATGATACATGTGAAAATTTGGGGATTGTTGAAATTACTTGTGGTCTTGGAAATAGCCATGGAATTAGGGGTTTTGGAAATTGTTTGTTATTGATGGAATTGTTGGTATTGTATCTTTTGTGTGGTTGTTTGGATAAACATGGGCTACGATTGACTAGTGTATCAGGTAACGCCCCAAAAACCCCCTTGGGTGACATTACATTCTAAAAACCATTCACCGCATGAGAGCATTAAGTAAATCCATCACGACGAAAGTTTCATTCATCCACCATTCATATTTTAACAAAATTTGGGCAGAGTGTCCTCTGTTCGGGGAGCTCTACCCAAAACATAACCTGTGCAATTCTACTGTAATGACCACACCGGGTCCATTTAACTACCATAAAATCAATCCATCCAATTTACATGTTATCCCAAAAGAATAGGCCAAGTTATGGCCTTTACATTCCCACAAAAGTACTATAATACACAGCGGAATTTATAAAATAAAAACTAGGCTATACAATTCTCCCAAAAGATTATCCAAGTCTATAACAAAAGAAAGGGGGGTCGCTTTAAGCATCCACCTCGGGATCCACGCTCCCTTCTATTGGAGTCTCCAAATGTGTCGGCCCCTCGACTCCCAGCTCCTCGTCAAAAGCAAAATCTGAAAGGTGGGGAAGTAGGGGGGTGAGCACAAGGCTCTGTAGGAGGATCCTTCCAAACCCATTCAAGGTTTTGAAATCAAGTAAAATAGGTAGGTCACGTTTCACACATACATATAAATGAATTTTGAAGTAAATAAGGACATTTTAAAGGAGATCTCAAGTTTGTACAATAATAAGGACTTGAACGAGAATAAAATCAGGTTTAATTGACAAACAATTTCCAACATAATCCACTCCACCATACACCATTTCCACAAGGTATCGCAGTATCCCATACTACCCGAAACTCTTGGAGAAATAATATTTGGTACAATGAACAAAAATTTCTATTTGGTACCACTCAAGTAGGTTGTCGCTTCTCATGAATCTACCCGACGATTCTACCTCGTTCACCCATTTCCACTAACAATCACAGACCAATTTAGGAAGGGCGTGTACCGTCTCATACGGCCTTGACGAGATCCTCCCAAGGTGTCTAGTATACTAACCCTTTTCCCCGGTATCCGTGAACAATAGTGGTCACTGTCACCACAGTGATCCACTACGAGCATTAGGCAGCCATCTCACCCCCCCATTGGGATAGACTAACCTCTAACGCTCTACGGCAGTTTTCGAAGGTAATCCAAGTCCCTCACAACACCATACACAAGAGTGACATACCAACAATATACTCAACCTCATATACAAGCAAATTCCATGATGTTTTCCCAAATTTTCACAAGCAAGATACATAATAAAACAATTTAAGAAAATATACCCATTTCGCAAATCATGTAACAAGAGACAAGTTTAAAGGAAAAAAGCATGAGATCATCAATACAATCATTTTACTACCCAACACAAAGTTCTAGAATTTTCAAAATCAAGATGATGTGAAGATATGGAGAAAAATCCATATTTCTCCCAAAAACTAGAGTTTGATGGATTTCCAACCATCATTTTGCTCAAATCATGGGAATGTTTGTAAACATACCAAGGAACAAGGAACCCACAACAAATACATACTATTAAGAGCCAAATTCTACATGTATAATAACCCTAACATCAATGGACAAGGATGGAAGAAAACCCTACCTCAATGTTCTTAAAAACCTAGGTTTAGTGTGAAGAAGATGAAGATTTGATCTTCTTTGAAGTATAGATCTCCTCTTGATCTTGTGTTTTATCCTTCTCTCTTCCTCTAGAGTCCTAAGAGAAGTGGGTTGAGAGTGGAATGAGATAAATGAGAGTAAAGGCTGAAATCTGTGTTTTTAAACACAGAAATCCCGATTTTGTTTTTCCTTTACTGTTCATGGGCTGCTTTGACTTTTCTGTTCATGGGCTGCTTCGATATTACTTCATTTTTGGGGCATAAATCTCTCATCCGAGCTCCGATTGAGATGATTCAAGATGCTATGGAAAGCTAAGAAAGAACGCTACAACTTTCATGTTTTGAGTTTTAAGAGATATTGACTGAATCAAGGTCTAAATTGGGCTTGAAGTTACAGCCAGTGCACAGTTCACGTGCACTGTTCACTATTTCATCCATTTTTCCATTTCCAATCTACCAAATTCAAACACACAACGCTAAACCTATCCCCATTTTTATAAAAATTATTTAATATATATCTATATGCATATATATAAAATAAAATGCGGAGTGTTACATATCATGAAGTGGGTAGACGTCTTCTTACTCCGTGCGGATTTGAACATATCCTACCACTCGTAGTGGGGTTGGTGCCTTGCGAGAATCAAACCACTATTAGCTCACAGGTGCCATGTTAGAGGATTAGGATTCTAATGCCTGGGTTAGATTCATCATTGCCATGGTATTGACACATGCCCTTCCCAAAGGTTGGATATTCTTGCAAGGATTTGTGTTTGTAGATATGTGGGACATGATGCTTTCGATGGTGACCATGATAGATCTTACTTCATACCTAATATACGAATATAGTGGTGGGTTATTGTTAATTGTACCAGAAGTGGTTTCTACAAGAATCTTGGGAAGTATGTGATTCCGCAAGAACTTGGGAGAAACGATTTATAGTGGAATGAGTTATTAGTTGTATATTGGTTTCACTTAGCCATTAAATTACTGTTGTTGCTTAAACTTGAGATCTGTTTAAATGTCCCTATTTTATTTCAAAATTCATATATTTGTGAAAGGTGACCGACCATTTTTATATGCTTTTCTAAACCTTGTTCGAGTTTGGGAGGATTTTTCCTACAGAGCTTAGTGCTCACCCCCTTCAAATAAACATTTCTCATATTATATTCGAGAGGAGGATCTTGGAGGCGATGAGCAGGTACCTTAGGAAACTTCGACAGAAGGGAACATGGATTTCGAGGTGGACACCTAGAGCGACTTTACCTTTTTGTTCTAGACTCGATAATTCATTTTGAAACATTGTGAAGTCTAGCTTTCTTTTGTTATTCTGCTGCACTATAACAGTTAAATTTTTGAGATGTAAGTGCCATAGTGTGCATATTCTTTTGGGATAATGTTGTAAATTTTATGAATGATGAATGAAATCTTATTTATTTATGAATCATATTAGTTTCTCTCATGATCTGAATGGTTTTAAATTGTAATGCCTTCCAAGGTGATTTTTGGGGCATTACAAAGTTGGTATCAGAGCTTAGGCTTTAGGTTTTACATGGGAGCTGTAGGTTATGGATTACCCCTAGAGATGAGGATTAGGTGGAGTGAAATTAGTGTTTAAAATTTAGTATAAGCATTATGCTTAGGATTTAGGTGATAGTTAAGGCGTCTTGTACATTAAGGAAAACTAAGTGGTACATTGATGTGCAGGATGGAGGGTGGACGTGGACATGGACGGGCATGTGATGGCCAAGAAAATCCACCACCACCACCTCCCGATACCATGGATGTCATTTATCAATGCATAAGGGAGCTAACCACTTTGGCACAACACCAGAATAGAATCTACAACCAAGAACGACAAAACTTAGTGAGGGGAGGTCCAATTAGGATTGGGGCTAGCAGCAGTGGGTTTACACAAAGGGCAGCTCCGTACCGCCGACCTGACCAAGCTCTAGGGAAGAGAAATCAAGTAGTACGCAGAGCTGGGATCACTCGGAATAGAATAGACACTGACCCCCGCCAATGCTTTGTATGTGGAGGTTACGGGCACTTTAAACATAGATGTCCATCATTTCCATCAATAACCAAACCAGCTATAGGACAGGTCAATACACATAAACCACCCCTACCGAAGCTATAACCCCTGATGGTACTAATCAAGGAAGAGTTTCTACTACGACACAACCGAAGGAAGGTGTTTCCCATGCAGTTGTGGAAGGTATTGTTTTTCTCTATAATTCTTGAACCCATATTTTATTTGATCATGGAGCTACTCCTTCCTTCCTACGCACCACATATACTATTAATTTGGGATTAGAATTTGAGAATCCAGAACATGCTTGGAGTATCGACATGCCTACGGGAGAATGGTTGGATACTAGGAGGATGTGTAGAGATTGTGTGCTACGAATTGGGGAGTAAGAAGTGATTGTAAACAGGGTTGCATTAGTTATGAATGGATATTCTAGTCTTATATCATGTTGTTTGGACTATTCTAAGAGACGTATGATAATTTGTCTTTTGGTTTGTAAATAATGCTAGACATCGATCCTTATGCAAGTCAGATTATCTATATTGGAGATAGGTATGAGATAGGATTTATGACAAAGACACCCAAACTCGAGTTGGACAAGTATAATAGAACCATCTGTCAAACAGACTACATTTCACTAATTTGATCATAACTCCTTGTTGGAAAATCCAAATGGTGCACCATTTTTTTTGTTATAATTATAACTCGTATATCTTTCCATCCATATAGCTCACACATGCTAGAAATACATGAGTTAAATCAGTTTATTCTTTAAATTTGGTCAAAAATTTGTGCCGTGGTATTCCTTGGATAGCAAAATATCGTGCTTTACTTCTTAGACTCTAAAGGACTTATCCTTAAGCAAGCTTCCATCTTTATTTAGGCTTTGATTTAAAGACACCCCCATGTTCTACTATTAAGCTTGCTTATATTTTTAGAAGTCAAGGAGATGTGATAACCCAATTTGGATATGTGGAGGTAAGGTCAACTTAGATGTTTTTAAGATGGAAAATTTTCTGAATGATAAAGTTATGGAAAGTTATTTGTGTTATTCAAAAGTTATAGAAATTGAAGAGATATGGTGAAGTAATTTCGAATGAGAGTCTAGTTTTGGAATAATAATTGAAATTGGGGTTATAGGTCTTAAATGGATAGGAGGTTGTTTCATAACTATGTACTTGAGGTTTCCAATATTAGTTTGAAAATATTACGGAGTATTGATTGAATTTAGTTTGGAAGCATTAATGGATTAGAAGGGTCATAAGTTGGATAATCGTTGAGGATGATATACTTAGGTGACCTTATTTTGTGGTGGGCTTTTAGTTCACTGCACTTAGACTCTTTAAAGTATTAGCAATTAAGAATCTCTTGGTTGAGTGTGGAGTTAATAGTTGACTTGTATTTACAAATTGTGATTGAAAAATTTGAGGTTAAGTTATGGAAATGAACTTATAGACATGCAAAAAGGAAATCAAAAAAGTTTTACTAAGTTATTGTAGTTACCTTTGACCCTATATATAGTAGGATTAAAGATTATAGATGTTTGAAAGCTCGAGGTCAGATATAACAGACAATTACTAAAATAAGGATGATATCTAAAGTTTGATATGAATCTCTATTGTTCCGTGAGATCTTTTAACGTTATTAGATATAATGGATGTTGGGAAAATATAGAGTTCTTTTTCTTGTCTCTTTAGTACATTATTAAGATAGGTTTGATTAATTATACTTGAGTATTGTTGGTATGGGTATGGAAGGTTCTAACTTGACACTTAGTAGGGATAATTGGAAAGATGTAATTTGGGGAAATCAATAATGATACCTATGCAGATTGGCTTTGTCATGGATGTAGAAACCTTATTTAATTTTTGGGATAAATGACTATGGTTATCCTAGTAATTAACAAATCGTTATTATTTTGGGAATTATGAATAATGATTAAGACTGTGATGACTAATGTAGGAAAATTGAGGAACATTGGTTTAATCATTGGGAGTTTTGTTGTAGTTTTGATTATATCATAAGAAGCCTGGTGATAGGGAATTGAAAGATAATTTGAGATCCTTGATAGTCTATCTCCATATTTTGGTATATTACAAGATATATATTGTAATGGATTGTATCATAGGGATTGGAAAGTATAAGTATTGTGAAAAGAGTTGTAATGTTAATGAAAGCCACAAAGAATTGATTACATGGTTATTAGTTCTACCTCAAGTTTAGAGATTGAGAATGAATACTTGGGAGATAGAAAATAATTGGCCTTAATTAATTTGATGAGCATGTAGAGTTATTAAGGGTGATCTAAAAGTATGAATCTAGATACAATGACGTTATAAGTGGATTGAGGTGGGAGATCATGTCTTCTTGAAGGTGATGCCTAAGAGAGGAGTGGTCAGGTTGGGCAAGTGGGGAAAGCTGTCGTAGAGGTACTCGAGAAGGTAGATACAGTTGCTTACCGGTTGGCGTTACCGCCAAACTGATCGGGTGTTCATGCGGTATTCCATGTCTCCATGCTCCGAAAATACACCCTGGATTCGATTCATGTGGTGGATTGGGGAGAGCTTGTTGTTGATGCTGATGGGATCTTCAAGGAGGGACCAATGCGCATCATGGATAGTCGGAAACAGGTTTTGTGAGGCAAGACCGTGCGGCTAGTGAAGGTGTTGTGGCAATACCGAGGAATGGAGGAGGTGACATGGGAGCGCGAGGACACCATCCGTACCAATTATCCCTTCTTATTTGAGGATGAAAGTACATTCTTATAGTCAGTTAGAATTATTTGACTGTTGTATATGCATGTGATTGTATGTGCATGTGTATGTATGTGTGAATTTCGGGGACAAAATTCTTTTAAGGGGGGAAGAATGTAAAACCTGGAAAAATTTGAAATTTTTCCAAAAAGGGTAAAATGGTCATTTACCATTTATAATTCAGAATTAAAATACGTGTTCTACAGAGCGCGTATGACACAACGGACTTCGTAATTGGATTCGTATTGCAAAATCTAGTTACCCTGCCAAATTTTATCAAATTTTGAGATAGTCAGATTTTTACACGTAGTTCGAGGCGGCTAGGTGGCGGATAACTTCACGAACGTCTCCATAAATAAATTTTACAAAAATTCCTTATAATAGGATTAAAGTTCAAATAAAATTAATTTGAACTTAAATCGGGATGTAATGAATCGTTTAGGGCGAAAACGGACCCAAACAAGGGGGGGCACATGGAGCAATGAGAGCCAAGTTTTCTAACACTTGTAGTGGTTTGTTGTTTTTAAGAGCAACCACTATTGTTCATGTAAGGTCGAGGCTGAGGGTGGGTATATCTTTCTTGGGAAGGATTCGTCAATGCGGTGGGAGATGGTATACGCCCTTCCTAAAAGTGGTTTGTGTGGTTATGATTGGGTGTGAACGAGGTAGAGTCGATGTGTGGATTCATGGGAAGCAACCAACATACTTGAGAACATGGGGTTAATGTTGTTGTTCGGAATTGGTTTCCAACAAGAGCTTGTGGAGGTATGAGACTCTACAAGAACTTGTTGGAAATGGTTATAGTTGAAAATGTTGTAACTTGGTTTTACTGTTCATTTAAATTATTGCGATTACGTACACTTGAGATCGAATAAATTGTCACTGTTTTATTTCAAGTTATATATGCTATTTTGAAAATTGAGACCGAACTATTTTACATGTTTTCCCAAACCTCGTTCGAGTTTGGGAGGAAGGTTGCTACAGAGCTTAGTGCTCACCCCCCCTACAAACTATATTTTTTATATTCTGTGCTAGAGGAGGAGGTAGGAGTAGATAAACAAGAACATTAGGAAACTCCTATAGAAAGGAACGTGGATCCCGAGGGGGATGTCTAGAATTACATTCTCCTTTGTTCTAGACTAGGATATTTATTTTGAGACAATGCAAAGTCAATTCTTTTGTAATTCCGCTGCAAGTTTACAAGTGATTCTTTTGGGATGTAATTATTATAGTCCATCATATTCTTTTGGGATGTAATGGCCATGGTTGCCTATTCTTTTGGGATAATATTGTAAATGTTACAGTTGATGGTTGAAATTTCTTTAATGATGGAATTATTTAGTTGTTCTCATGATGTGAATGATTTATAGATTATAATGTCGTTCAAGGTGGTTTTGGGGCGTTATAGTTTCTTATCTATATACATTTTCACCATGATATAATTCACAAAAACACATAAACACATAACATGAAATGCACAAAAGAATGCAATGGCTAGATCCAATGCCCATTCAGCCCAAGGTAATCATACCTATGCTCTGATAACTAAGCTGTAAACGCCCAAAAATTCGAGGGTCCATTGATTACCCTAAACCTGCAAAAACCACGTGGATACTGATTGACTCGATATAATGCCGTTACGCCCCACTTACTGAGGGTCCTTAATTACAAAAATTCGTGCAGAGATCTCTTTGTACTGGAGCTGTCTACCCAACACACGACTGTGGCAAAATACATTCACAGGACCATCCGAGGCCCAATATAAAAAAGTATGATGCACATTCCGGGTCCATTTATCCATACTTTTAACGCCCCTAAAACCGGGGTCCTATGTCAATGTATGAAGTGTGTGACATTGGCTTGTATAAAGTGTGACATTGGCGTATAAAAGTGTAACATGGCGTGTAAAAGTGTAACAGGGTATGTGAAAGTGTAACATGTCATGTATCACTATGACCTATAACACATCACAACCTATGCATCAAACATAGTTAATATAAGTGCAAATTACAATCCTTTTTACATACATTACATGTCAAACTTAATTACAAGTCTACTTTTACAAAAAATAGATTGAAAGCCACAAGTCGGCTTTCTTCCCCTTGATGGCTCGAATGGGATCTATTCACCGGCATATAACTCGTGTACTGAAATGTTTTCCATATAGGGTGAGCCACGCTCAATAGAGTATCTCCTATAGAGGCTACTCCCCCACCTAGATGCATATGAAATGTACACATGCAACAATCAACAA
>CAUOFW020002291.1:0-51687 GCA_963454935.2 Ilex paraguariensis
AAAAACTTATTTACACATACAAAAATATATATCTAGTGAACAAGAATCCAGGGTGAACTCACAATAATTGCTCGGCCAAATGCACCAGCACTCACATAAGCCCATGTTCCTGGAAGCATCCCTAACCAACTGCAAACCAATGGGTTGAAATAGTATGAGAAGAGGAAGACATTTCCCCAACAGATATGTGAAATTAAAAATAGAGTGCATTGCGTATGCAAGTTTGTTTGGGGTTTAGGTTCCTACACATGACACCATACTACATATGTGCAGATCCTCAAATATTCATTAAATGTATGATCCAGTGTCATTTTCCAAGTTTTCAAATTATGGAAAACTTGGAAAGGTGCTCGAAAAAAATTTGGAAATTAGTTGTTGATTTCTTTTCTACTCAAACAAACTCATCCCATCTTGGTCGGAGAAGAAAAACCAGTTTTTCCCACATTCCAAAATAAGGCAATGCAACTTTATGATTTAGACTCGATCCAAACTAACATATGAAATTATAGACAGCAAAATTTGAAACCTCGACATTTTCTTTTTCATATCTGCTGAATAGGACATTGAATTACTGCAAGGCCTAGACACCAGGTGAGACAGCACAGAATTGACTAATGTAATTTGATGACAAATTAAGGTGCTAGTACAATAACAGTCAACGAAGAAATAAATTTTCACTCCAAATATACATTTTGATCATGAACCACATCCATATTTGCTTTGGCTTATTCACTCTACATCTACATTTTCATTATCAACCCAATTTAAGATGCCTTCATCAACTAATAGTTCTAGATAGTTTACAAAGCACCATCTCCAAGAACTTCTGGAATTTTTTTCAAATCAATTTTCTGGATCCGAAACTGAATTGTCAACATTTCACAGATGCATGAATGGGAACCTAATGTCTTCAAGGCAAATAATGACCAGACCTCACCAAGCAGATTTTTTTCTTGCCTTTTCTGTGCATGTAAGGATTATCTTTACATTTCATACTTAGTAAAAAAACATAAATTAATTGCCACATTCTCCAATAAATGCATCCTAACCTAGTATAGATGCCATTAAAAATAAAATAAAGGAGATCAAACTCTCCAAAAATAATCAAAAAGGGAAAAAACATGGAAGATTATCTGGAGGGAAAAAAGAACCATACAAACCACCATAACAAGAAAGCATCAATCATTCATAGGCTTGAACCAGACCTTCCCAAAACGTACGGCACGAACTTAACGGAGGTAAGCCCATACAAATAATTCCCTAGAGAAAATGGAAGCAAGGGGCTCAAACGGAGAAGCATAACAACTTTGAAACCATTTTCACCAATGGCCTTGTCAATTGCAAGAAATTTCTTGTTTCCTTCGACCAATTAAGAATACGTTCACGAGCAAAATATCTGGCAATTAAAAAGGCAACACTTGCTGCCACCTGACAGGGTACAACATTTGCAACTTTAGGTACCCATGGCCATATATTTTTTTTTTATTCTTCTATGTAACAAGAAAACCATTTTACCGTTCCGCTGATAGAGACAATGATGGTTCCAGTGACAGAGCCAAAAACAACAGACCAGCTGACATGGTCAATGGAATGGCCGGTATTGCAAGGACCTAGAGAAACATAGTTCTTCAAAATAAGTTTATGATGTGCAAAAATGTGTAACAAGAACCACAATGAGATTTCATTAATGTTGAATGCACTAAAAGACATATATAAGAAAACTAAAATTGGAGTTTAGAGCAAATAGGCCATGGAATCCTGGAAAAATCGCTCAGAAAAATATAAAGACTCTGGAGACCATTTATGGCATTAAAGAATTATAGAGTACTTTAAAACGTTGAGTTAACGACGTGACATATAAAAGCATGTGTCATTTGTGAGTGTTGACATCCATCATGTGTAATTTATTATTAGGGAGATTAAGGCAGCCTGCTTACTTCCAATCCAGCATAAACTGCTACAAAGAGAGCATATCCAGCTGGACCATAACCTGTTCACCAAAAACTTTTGAGATTCTTGGGAAAGAAAATTGTGCAATTTTAATAAAGATAGGAAAGTCGAAGCACATTAATACATTTACAAATTCAACTATAATTTAAACCCGTGGAAGAGAATTAAAATGTTTGGCCATAACCAAACATTTTGTTTCATTGCAAGCTCCAAGAGGATCAAAGTTATCCACCAAATGGTAATCAAGAATCTCAGTTGACCAAAAAATTAAATTCCGCATCTACTCTATGACTGCAAGTTCAAAACTTGGAGGGCAATATCAAGCATAGGAATAATAAGCAACAAAATCAAGGAAACACCAAGACATTGGACACCCAAGTGATTTTCCCTTTTTTATGAGGCAAACTTGGTGGATAGCCATTATCAAAAGGGAGAAAAAGAACAAAAAAATGTCTGATCATAAATTGTACTCTTATAGTGAAAGCCTATCTAAAATTCCTATATTGTGCATGCAAATGTTGACTGTATTTGTGTAAGAGATGAGACTAGTATATGATTTTTTTCGAGAAGAAACGAAGTAATTTCCTTGATATTGAGGTATTAAGGCATTACACAAAAGAAGAGAGTTGGAGATGGAGAACTCATTCAACCCAAAATCAACTGGAAAAAAGCAGTGACAATATAGAACACTAGTATTTGATATTGATCTTATTAGTTCAACACATAGGAGATGGAATAACATGAAAGATTGTAAAAGTTGAGGGTAAAGAATAAGAAACCAACTAAAAGATGAAAAAAATCCTAACTATTTTGCATCAATGCATCCAACATTTCCACTGTGCACATCCAGCAGCATTAATTCAAGTACAATTTATCATGCATACAGCTTTCCCTAATCATGCTACTTTTTGTTTTTCGTCATCAACTGTTCCCAAATAACTGATATTTTTTAACAAAAGCAAACAATCTGAGGCTCTAAGCAGTCTTCTCAACATGCCAAAGAACTGGTACAACAATTTACAATTTAGCTTCTAGAAAATGCCTCTCCACCAAAGGCCTCTTGCTTCTGCCACATAAAAAGGTGGGTTTAGAAGCAATAATCTGATTACATTTTTTTTAAATCCTATTAATAAAAATTAAAAACAGATACATTACGACATAATTTTAAAACCCAGGCAGATCATGTTTGCAAAATACAAATTCAACAAGGTTGCATTTGTCAAACACGACTTCAACTCAAAGTTGTGTTTGCTAAACTCGATTTCATCTTGAACATTCAAAAAAAATTAAGAGAAGAATGGACAGACATCGAGTGAAGGCATGTTTAGACACGACCCAGGTCTCGAAATTAAGTTTAAATATACCCTTTTTTGATAATTAACGTTTCAATTGACATTTGCCAACAAAAAACCCTGTTCACACCCACTCCCACCCCCAAGAAGGGCCACAGAAAGGGCAAAAAACAAAAGAAAATATTGCAGCAATTTCTAAAGAACTATGTCGCTGACCTTGTTGAACAGTACCTAGATTAGTAACCAAAATACCTATGTCCTCAAGCTAGGCTAACACAAGGCAACCAGCACCTCCATCAAAACAATAGCCATTGGAGCACAAAAGAGATGCATCCCGTAGAATTCAAGTGGGAGACAAGTAGAATCACTAGAAATCAGTATAGGCCACTAAAAGTCATTTTTCCTTAAAGCACTTTAGAAATTAGATGTCTTTAATAATGCACCAGAAGAGGTACTTACAACTTTCGACATGTCATTGCATTTTCTAAAGGATAAAACAAATTCGAAGACTCCCTTAAAGTGAGAAAACAGAACAAGGTAATCAAAAGAAAAGATAGAGAAAAAATTAATAGTAATAGGCATCTCAATATATATCAATGTATGAAAAGTGAAAACCAAAGCATGAGTTGTCAATAATCATTTTCAATGCAGAAAAAAATATCAAAAGAAACATGGGTGCATTGAACACTAACAAGAACTCGTGATACTCCAAGAGCTCAACTGGCAAAGCCCAAGCCAAAAGTAACCACATTAAATCAGGAAGAACACATTCGGGGTTCATGATTCAATACCCCCAATGTCTCTCAGAAGATCCCCATGCACCTTGAATTACTCTAAAATCTTACAAAAATGAAATTATCAGAATTGCAGTAAACTTCAGCTTGGGCACTGAATTAAGCTAAACTTAACTCCAATAAAATCCAAAGCAATCTTTGAAATCCCCACAAATATCTCACAATATCTCAAGTGACTTATATTCAAAAAATAATACACCCCTTTTTATTTAACATTTGACAAAAAAATCATGAGTTCTTTCAGTAGTGCCTTCTCTAAGACAAACCTCTAATATGAGTAATAGAAGCTGAATCAAATTCCTAGAACTCTTCAAATGGGTATTGATCGTTGTAACTTAAATTCTAGTACAAATTCACAAATCCAAACCAATATCCAAGAAAATCTATATGTTTTAAAAATTCTGCCTACAACGAAACCAAAATTCCAATTCCAATACTTTAAAATGTACGCCAAATTATGAGGAATCTTCATGTGGGCATTAAATTCGTCATAAATTACCTTCAAGAACCCCCGAAAATTGCGTCAAGAAAGCATTGATCTGCTCCTTGTAAATGTACCCGACAGCGCCGAATCCACCAACAACACTCACAAGCAAAAGACCAGCCAAAAGGGTACCTTTAACGGCAGTGTCACCTTCCAAGCCACCATCACCACTCTCACCACCTTCCTGATCGGCTTTCGGGTTCAATTTCAAGAGCCTTCTAAAGCTCTGAGGCGCATTGTCAGGACTCTTTGAAAGGGTCTGTTGTTTCTTGGTTTCTTTGAGTGAGGAACATGGTTTCAAGAAGTGAAACCTCTTGGGTTTGAAATGGAAGAGGAATGAAGAAGTTGTAGAGGTGTAGAGGGAGGAATGGAAGTTTGCTCTGAGCGGAGGATGAAGAGGTAGAGGATGAAGATGATGAAGAGGTATAGGATTAAGATGATGAAGAGAAGAGGAGTAGGAGCTTGGTGGTCTCCCCGAAGGGGTGCGCATTTTAAGCGAGGAATGTCTTAAGAGATAAGGAGCTGTTGTTCCGGTTTATGTGATTTGGGCAACTGCTGTGCCATGTAGATCGTAGAAAGTACCACTGATTATGATCTGGAGTTGTTTTGATGATAGTATTGAGGACAAGTGTTTTTTTTTTGTGTATGTAGTTGCAGCACGTGTACTCACTCAAGAAAATGAAACAAGTAGGGAAAATATCAAAACGACCTTTAGAAAAAGTTTAAATCCTCAAAATTTGTCGATATATCTTTAAAAAAAAAAAGCAGTGCTATGAGCCCAACTATTGGTTGAATTTGTTATCAATTTAATAGTTATGATACATTAAATTAATAAATAATATTAATAAATTAAGTTCAAATATTTTATATATATTGTATATTCATTGTATATAAAATGTTTAAACCCTAACCTATCAATTACTACACCAAATAAATAGGTATTAGTAAATGACTCTATAACCCCACACTTTGATTATCCAAAGTTAATTTTGTACATGATGACGATTATAATTGGATGAACTCACTAGGTGTATGTTATTTTGCAGATGATATTGTCTTAGTAGATGTAACTCGAAGGGGATTTATAATAAGCTAAAATTTTGTAGAGATACACTTGAGTCAAATAGGTTTAAAATAAGTAGCAATAAAAATGAATACATGCAATACAATTTTCGTAATAGAAGAATTAGACGTAGTGAAAAAATAAAGATTGAAAATCAAGAAATAACCACAAGTAAACGATTTAAATATCTAGGATTGATCATTAAAAATGATGAAGAGCTTAAGCAATGAAAATGGATTCACCTCTCACACGAGTTGAGGAGTATGATTCTTGTATCATGTTTTCTCCTTCCTACAAAACGAACAAACTGCCTAAGACCGAAGTGTTTCGGTCGAAGGCACTCCGATACTTAAGTCAGTACTTGTGTGAAAGGACTGTGTATGTGTATGTAGGGAGAATTGTGCATACTTTTTACTATGCATACTCAACTCCATATATAGTGTCTTTCTCCGTGTTGAGATGTTTGTTAAGGATTCATTGAAATCTCTCCAGACACTCATTCTGTTGTCTAGCTCTTCCCGAGCCAATGATTGTGCTTGTTCGTTATACCTAAATCCCTGATTGTAGGTATTCCCTTAGCTTGAGGCTGTTTCCGAACTGAGCTCAATCACACTAAAATCGAGCTCCTACTTCTTTTACTGAACTCTAGGTGACTCGGCTCGGCACCATGAACCATGTCGTTACTACTCAACTTGGCTACTATAATTTTTGTTCCCACATGTGACTGTCTCATCATTCTCGCGTGAGTATATTAAATGCCCCTCACTTGCCCCCAGAAAATGTGTGTCAGACGTTTTTTCTTCTGGTAGTTGTTTCATGCTCCCAAGTTAATCATTGCATGCATCTTTGAGACATGCACTTTGTTCTGACAACATGTCTTACATTAAATATTTTTCCTTTGTGCTTCAGTCACTTCATTAGGTCCATGCTTTAAAAAGGGGTGCAAGGCTTCCTTTCTTCTTCACTTGTTCTTCTTCTTCTGACTTTTTTCTTTATTATTTTGGGTTTTACCTATCAGAAAATGGCTCATCTCACTTCTTCAGACATACCTGCTTTTAGAACCAAGTACCAAATTTCGATGATGTTCAAATTTGTGTTGTCAGAACCGATAAGCCCCTGATTAGTACCAGAAGAACCATTCCCATCCATACTCGAGCCATCACAGAAGGTGGTGTTCGCTTCCTTTTTCATCCTCTCATTTTATGGGTGTTTTCAGCACTAAAGTTGTGCCTCATCCAATGCTATTCTAACTTTTTTAGGATTGTAATAGGCATTGCTACCCTTAACAACTTTTGGATTTGGGCCTGAGTCTCTGGGAAATCCTTTTCTGCTATATCATGTTGCCATTTGGAGACAACTACTATCTTGTAGTGAGGAAGAATGACTGCTACTTGGTGATCAATCTCCCAAATTCCAATAAGAGGTCATGAAAATGACATCATCTTTGTCTCTAGCAATTGGGAATATGTTTCTAGTGAAATTCATTCCTATCGATGCCCTTACAAAGAAGGCGCACCAAGTGATTGACGATATGCCTCTTTATCTCTTCTTTTGTTTTTAAACCCTTCTCTTTACACTTGTCTTTCCTCTCTTGTAGGTGAAACTGTGAAGGGAAGAATCCCGAAGTGCTTCGTAAAAATGGAGGAGTTAAAGAAGGTATGGAGCTTCAATGAATCTCTCTTCTACCGAGCTGTTGATATACTCCAACCTATATGTCTTTTATTGCGGTTCCTCCCTACCCCAATGCTACTGTGGCCGACAATCATCAAGCCATTCAAACTACTCAAGATCAAACTCCTCGTTCTTGTAAGAAGGCTATAGTTGACCCTTTTGGAAGGAACAGGCCAGTGAGGAACTTTCTTGGTTTTCTTTCTTCTACAAGCATGATTAAACCGCCTTCTGCCCAAGTCCAAACCTTTACCGATCCTAAAGAACCTACTTTGGAAGAACCTACCAAGGCAGAGCTGGCCATACATTCTTAGGAGCTAGTGGATGACTCGGCCAAGGCTTCGGTAGATATAAACCTCGAGACTTCCTTCATCCAATCTAAACTCCCTTCTATTTCTTTAGAGCCAACCCCTCCTCCAACTGACCAACCAAAAGCCATATTGGTCCTACTTGATGATCATGCCCCAAAAAGTGCAAAGTGCCAGAACCTGATACTTTCCTTCCCCCTAGAGCCTATGATTTCCCCTTTTTTGCCCAATTCTGAAGGCAAAAGAAAGGGAAATCTTTGTTTGAGACTGTACTGATAAAGATTCAATGTGGCAGTAGGTATTAGCAGAGGCGTAATTCTTCCTCATGACTTGAACGTAAACGAGGGGTTTGTCCGATGATGAAATCACTTGGCAAGATATCCAGTAGATGGTTATGGTATCTTTACATCTCCCTTCTTTTTTCCTTTGCAATATAGTTTTTTTTTTAATATTTTTCATTTGCTTCTCCTTGTGGTCAGCAAGGACTTCAAAAGGTCCATAAGGTTGGGGAAAGAATTGCCAAGAAGGATAAGGCTATGAAGGAGGCAATTCATGAGCATATATCTACACTAACAAAGATGGAATCTACTAATAAGGAGTCTGCCAAGCTTTGTGAGGAAATGCTGGTTCTCCAAGCTCAAATACTAAGCTTGATTGATGAGAACAAAAAACATGCAGTGGAGGTAGAGGATTTGAAAGCTTTAGAGAATGTGATCAACGTTGAGCTTTCCCAAACTCAGCTTGATTAGTCCAACCTCTTAGAAGAATTTGAGCGGTTCAAAGCTGAAACCAAGGATCTGGAGGATATTGCCTTTGCGCAAGGGATGGTGAAGTCAAAAAATCACTTGACTATGTAGATTCCCTCTCTAGAGAAGGCATATTTCTCTAAGAGTTGGCTTGTCGTTTTGACAGCTACAGTGTGTGCCCCCATCTTTTGAGCTATATTATTGTTATTCTACTACGAGCTCCTCCAAACCGCCACCTTCCTGAAAACAACTGTCATGAACATGGAACTTCCTAAAAACAAATGTTTTGAAAATAAATATCTTTTTTTTAAAAAAAATGTAAGTTTCTTCCTTTTTTGATATATATATATATATATATATATATATGGAATATCTTTTTAGCAAGTTTTTTTGCATTCTTATTTCTTTGTTTTGTTTTTAATAGTTTTGTCCAAAGTACTTAGACAGGGATCCCTTGATACTTAAATAGATTGCTAAGAAGTTATGACCCCTTACTCGGTCATTCTTCAAAGAATTTAGTCCTTAGCACTTAACTAGGGACCTTTTAGTACTTCGAAGAAAATTTTACTCTAAGTTATGGCCCTTGGTCGGCCCTTCTTTGAAGAGTTCGGTCCCAAGCACTTAGCTAGGGACCTTTCAATACTTAAAAAAAAAATTACTCTAAGAAGTTATGGCCCTTCTTCGAAGAGTTTGGTCCCAAACACTTAGCTAGGGATCTTTTAATACTTAGAAAAAATTTTACTCTAAGAAGTTATGGCCCTTGGTCGGCCCTTCTTTGAAGAGTTCGGTCCCAAGAAATTAGCTAGAGACCTTTCAATGCTTAGAAAAAATTTTACTCTAACAAATTACGGCTCTTGGTCGGCCCTTCTTCAAAGAGTTCGATCCTTGTAGCACCTAGCTTTTCATGCATTGAATTTTTGGTTGATCCCATAACGTGTCTAAGAACTAGGTCCCCAAGGATAAAAGCACGAGGGTTGACCTTCTTGTTGTAGGTCTGAGCCATCTGTTGCTGATAAGAAGTCATTCGAACTGTAGCTAACTCTCTATTTTCTTCAAGTAGGTCTAATTCCTGACCAATTGCATTGTCATTGTCCCCCTTAATGACTAGACCAGTTCAGAGTGTCAGCAACCCTTTTTCCAGCGGTATTACATCCTTCATTCCATAAGTGCCTGCAAATGGAGTTTTCCCCGTTGCACGTTGTGATGTGGTTCGATACATCCACAGAATACTGGGCAACTCTTCCACCAATTTGCCTTTTGCATTCTCCAACCTTTTCTTAATCCCATATTGGATTGTTTTATTTGAGATTTTAGCCTTTCCATTACTCTGTGGGTAAGCTAGAGTGGAGTAGTGGTTCTGAATCTCATATTGTTGACAAAAGGCTTTGAAGGGACCACTTTCGAATTGGGTTTCATTGTCGGATATGAGGGTGGTTGGTATACCAAACCTTGTAATAATGTTCTTCCATATGAACTTTCTTGTGTCCGTTGCTTGGATTATTTTGTTGTTCCTAATCTCCTATCATAAACCCTCAATGTGTGTATGACTTATATGGATAGATGAGTGTCATTCTCACTCGGGTTCGATGCAAGAAATAGGAAAACGAGTGTGTGGAATGAAATGAGTGTGTGTGAACAAAAGTATTCCGTAAGTGTAGAGAGACCTTTGAGGGTCGTGTTTTACTTGGAATTCATATTCCAAGGTTGTCTCCTTATGGAAGGAAGGAAATTGTGTGAAGGTGATTTTGGTAGAAAGGGTAAAGTGTAAAAATCTTTGATGTCTGAGGTTTGGTGAATTGTGTTCTTGATAAAAATAAAATGGAAACAAGTGTTGGCTAATCCAAAGAGGTCATTCCAATAAGAATGTCAAATCAACTCAAGACCTTCCTCCAATGGTGCCTAGATGTTTGATTGATTCTTAGGAAGCGCATGACTAAAATGGAGGTGAAGATTCAAGCATACCCCGTGACAAGTTTATCATGTATCAAGAACTGACAATCACGTCCACACTCAACTTAGTCAAATCAAATCATCGTACACTACGAGGAGGAATGAAAAAGGGTTGATTTGGCATACCCAAGAGGAATTCTCCCTTGGATTAGCCAACTTAAAAGCTTAGCTACTCATATCTAAAGCAAAGACATAAAAATAATGAAGAAACATTGTAAATAAATGAAGATTGGAACTTAGTTTAATGCAAGAAAATATAAACTATGAAGAGAAATATTCAATACCCATTTCAAAGCTTGAAAAATGAAGAAAACTTAATACAACAATGGTGAAATCCAAAATGTAAGACTAAACTTGAAATGTACTTGTAATAAATAACATTAAAGGCATTAAATGAAGCTTACACGAGTCTTACAGGAAATTACAAGTGAATGGATGGAAGAAAATACAAAAATATCAATTTCTCTCTCTAGAACTTCATCTTCTTCCTTGAGCTTCTCTCTCTATAATGTAATAAACTCTGAATAATGGTGTATGTTGCTTCCAAATTCAGCCATGGAGCTTTCCCTAGGTGTAAGACAACCCTCCCATCCATAGGAGGCTGATTAGAAGGCATTAGGCAAGCTAGCACAGGCCTAGCCTACATTCTCAAGCTTCTCCTCTTCTCTCTCCTCCTCATTAATGTTCAAGCCTTCAAATTCCAAGGCTAGGTGAGGGAAGACATGTCTATGTGTAGAAGGTGTTAGAAAGCAAATGGGAGAATCAATGGTGGGGCTTGATTCGTACTTGTTAGTGATCGGATTAATATTATACATCAAAGTGTAAGTGGTCGAATTGTAGTTTTCTCGATTTTAAGTCCAAGTATCAATCCCATCAAGAGTTTTAATAATTTGGAAACAAAATAAAATAGTTAAGTTGCTAATTCGAATATGATATCATGTGATAGCTTGTGATATGAGTTTAGATTGATAACTAGTCTAAGTAAACATTTATGTACAGATAGAGTAAGACAATAATAAAAAGTATCATTCAGTTCAAGAATCTCATATGCGTTACATTGGTTGAATACTGAAAATGCTACCTTACATCAATCAACTTCCATGTTATTGGCAAGTCAATTAGTAGGTCTGATGTATATAAACCATCACATAACAACTTCTTAAGTTAGCTGGTGGTATCCATGACAATTGATTAATCCAAGCAAACCAGAAGGACAAGTCATTCATGAGGAATACTTGAATTATTCATTTGTCTTCATAATAATAGGTGTGTACATAATAAACCATAACACAGCCACTTCTTAGGTCAACTGGTAGTATTAGTTATAACACAACAACTTCTTAGGTTAGCTGGTTATAGATGTGTCAATTGACTAATCCAAGCAAACTAGAAGGACAAGTCATTCATGAGGAATACTTGAATTATTCATTTGACTCTATCTGAGATATATATATACCAGTTAAACATCCTCAGCGCTCCGGTGGAGTATAAACCATATTGATAGGATGTCGTGATTGTTAGACTGACAATATTATCCTTTATATCAGTTAAACAATCTGAATAATCTAGAAGGACAAGTCATTCATAAGGATCACTTAGGTCATTCATTTGATAGTTATATATATATATATATATATATATAGTTAAACCCTAATAACCCAAAAGGATAAGTCATTCATGAGGATCATTTAGGTTTTGTACCATGCATCAGTTAACATCCTCAGCGTTCCGGTGGAAGACAAGCCATACTGATAGGAATGCCATAGTTGTTTTACCAGGAGGTTGATGATTCATTAATGACATATTTCTAGGTACAGCACCGAAAGTACGTATATCATTATATCATGCATGAAGTATATAATACATAAATATATAAATATATAAAACATCAACATTTCTAGAATTTAACCAGTATTATACATATATTTACCTCTCACTGGAGGATATACGGAACTACTCACGCTCCATTGCTATAGACAAGCAAGGAGTGCAAACAATTTTCATTATAACTAGAATTAAAGTACAAAATCTAAAATGTCTTTCACAAGGAACAACTGAAACACAATCACCTTTATTATCAGTTATGACAAAAAGATGACGCAGTTCAACTATCCGAATAGAAAGATATAACAGAAATGTAGAAGTACAAAGTTTGGACTAAAGTGCATCATAGACCGGATCGTTTTTGCAACTTCTCTTTTTCTCTTTTTCTCTTTTCTCTTTTCTCTCTTGGATTTCTCTCTGGAGCTCTCTTGGTTCCGGCCTCCTTCCAAATGCATCAAGGCATGCATATATATAGTAATCAAGAAAGCATGAGGTGGAAAGATGATAATGAGCCGCCAAAGGGGACCGTCCGGACGGTTCCTCCACCGTCTAGACGGTGAGGCCTTGCTAGAATTTTTCACTTGCTTTGTATGCTGACTCCTCTTGTGTTGAAATTACACTTTGGCCTTTGTTCTTTTAAGTTTTCCTACTTTGTTCCTTGCATTGTGTAGTAATTCTGCATTAAACCTAAAACTTTTTAAACATAACAGGCATAAAACCCTAATTCCCGCACAAACCCTACTTATCTTTAAGTACTAGTTTTTAGTTATTTTATCGCACTAATTCAACTTTATTAATTACTTGTATTTATATACTAATTAAGGTTAATCACACTTCCCAACTTAGACTTTACTAGTCCCTAGTAAACTATTAACATCATATAATAGAGGTAAGATCATTTTCATAGATCTTTTCACGATTGCATTTAGCTTATGCAATAAGCCTTTAAATCCCTAGGTGATTCCTAGTGGACGAGTTTTGTCTCGTGAAGGTTTCCAATGAAGCTAGTTACAAACTTTAGTAATTAGGAATTCATTATTCATATTTTTCACAAGTAAAATTATATTAATATTCCATTTGTCTTGTCAAGATATTTCCTTCTCTGATCACTATAAGAGTAACACACATTAGTTGTAATATTATCTATATATTTTTATAAAAACTTATGTATGTGTAATGATTTCTTTATTTTCAAAAATCACTTGAGAAATATTACCCTATTTCGTGGTAGTTTTGATGTCAATCCTTCCTTGAAATACACTTAGCAAAAAGAACATACATGTTATAGCTATTATTCTCACAAACTACATGTGTTTGGAATATAGTTAACAAAACAAATAATTTCACATGTAAGTAATCAAAAGAGCGGTTAGTTGATTAAGTGGAATTTGACATAATCTCATGAAAGAATATTAACAATATATTAAACATACTATTAACATTTTCCTTTTTAGAATTTATAGAACTAATACAAATATATGATTTCTGGAATAAAAAAGGACTTTATTAGGGTTGTAATGTGGCCATAGATTTAAGGTTTATGAAACGACGTCATTGGATATCAAATGCTATCTTTTAGCATTGTGGCACACCTCATTCTATTTTCTAGATCTTCACATGTTTCTTTTTTCTCTTTTTCCCATTTTTCACTTTCTTGGCTTTTTTTTTTCCCCAGAATTTCCTTGTCTCTTTCTTTTGCTTTTATGTTTCTTCGTATCCTGCTGATTTAGATGAGGGTGCAAGAAAATTAGATAGCAAAGGTAAGTTAATATCTTTTTATCTGGCTCGTGGATTTTTTTTTTTTGGGTTTTAAGAAAAGAATTTATTTTTAGGCTCAATCATGGCTAACTAAGGATATAATTTTGTAAAAGAAATGGTTAAGGCTCAAGATTTAATCAAACATGGCCTAAGATCATTTTCTAAAAATCACATATATGTATAATTTATGCATGAAAGTTAAGGATAATGCTAATAATACAATTTAATAAGTGCTTGTCAAAACAAAGTTAATGAGATTATTCAAGGAAACTTTACCGCTGAATCGAAGATTTGTATTTGAGTAGATGTAGCTTATCTCTCCAAGAAAGATTGGTTCAAAATTTGCAATAGGTTTTACATCTCCACTATATATGTAAAGAGTGTAATATTTCACAAGATTTTTAACAATAAAGAAATCTAATTTGTGCTTTTAAGAATAAGTTTATACAAAAATATTAAGATAGTACAAAACTAAAACATAAAAATTCCGTGTGATCAAATTAAGACTATTCTTGTAAGGCATGAGAATAAAACTTTAATTTAGCTGTGAATCATATGAATTATTAATTCCTAACTTAACAACATGAGTTTCAAAATTAATATAAACAAACTTAGACATGCATTAGTTCACAATAAACAAGTTTAAAACACACAAAAGTTCAAAACAACTAAGTTTAAAACACACATAAATTCAAGACAAATAAGTCTAACGCAAACAAGTGCAAAACACAAATTAAAGTTCAAGTGCATAAGTAAAAGTGCATAATGAAAAGGCTGAGTGAAAGATAGCAGAGTTTTTCGGTAGATCTTCAATTTTTTCTAGGAAGTAGATGGGCCTCCTCCAAAACGTTCTCTCAGTAGCCTCAAGATTTCAGCTTGGTTTTGTTCATAATCCTCCATACGTTTGTTGATATCTGTGATACTGTTACCAAGTTGGGTGACAGTGGTCTCTAATCCTAGCAGAATTTATCTGTCATTTCTGTCATCCATTAGTATGTATGGTTTATCCTCTTGTGGCTGCTGTTGTTCTGGTGGAATGAATTCTTTAGGGCCTTGGAATGGCTCTTCTTGTGGTGGAGGGGGTACCTTTGGTTGTTCTTTAGGTTGTCCTCCATGACTTTTTCTCAAGGAAGTTTTGTCTAATGGGCCAAAATGGTCTACAGTCTTCCATATTGGATCGATGATCACACCTTTGTTTCTACAAATCTGAGAAACTAGCATAGCATAGGGGAGTGAAGATTTTTTTCTATCCACAGTAAGTACCATTTGATTCATGATTAGGTTCGGCAGATCAATGGTATGCCCCATCCCGAATGCATATAGAAAATAAGCTTGCCCAGTGTAGATTTGATTCTTTTGGGCACGGGGTAACAAACTGTGTGCAATGATCAAGTTCAAAATTCAAATCTATCAGTCAGGTCTCCTTGCTTGATATATTTATTTGGTCTCCCCCATCCAAATTTTGGATTACCCGTCACCTCTCTCCCTATGGTATCTAAATCAGGTAAATCAATGTACGGATATTGCGGGGTGTTAGGTCTTTGCATGGGTTGAAAAAATTCAGCTATAGTAGTCGGTGTAACTTGAAAAATAATACCTCGTACAAATACCCGCAATTGCCTTTTACCAATAATCTCTGCATTACTATAGAATTCTCTAACTAGACAATCTTAAGCAGGAATAGACAATCTAACATACTGTAACTATCCTTTTGCGTTAAGAATTTGACGCAATCCTATGTTCTCAAAATCTTTGTAAATGATTGGTCATTTAGAAATAATAGTTTTAGACATAAAATTTTCATTGTACCAGGCTTGCTGCTCAAAATTTTCAAACATCAGCTCATTGAAGATATTTCCTACTCCTGGTTGTTGTGGAGGTGCTTGAGGTTGCTCGGGTTGATTTCTCTGTGCCCAACTTGAGGATCCTCTTGTTCTTCGTCTCGAATTCATTTTTCCATGATTTCTCCACAAATGCTTCATTTCAGTTGATTCCAATCGATAGTTACCTTCAAAATGTGATGCATAAGAGAATAATCAGAATAAATTTGACAAAAAATGGCTGAAAATTGTAGATTTGAGGAAGTTTTTCCTTGAGAATTTCGGTTATGTTTGAAATTTTTAGTTGATGGAGTGCAACTGATCGGTTGCATGGAGAAATATTTTTTATATTAAGGTCCCACCATCCGGACGGTTGGCCCACCATTTGGACGGTCCAATAGTTCGATTTTTGCTTCTTTTGACTGTATTTTGTTATTTTGTTGTGTTGTATTTTATTCCTTGAAATTTGTAAAACCCCATACTAAAAAAAAAATTAAAATAAGGATAATAATATCTTAAGATTTCTCCTAAGATGAATAAAATAATGATAGAAACTTAGAATAATTGTTAAAATATTGATTATGAAATTTAAGTTTCAAGTGTATTTGACTTTCTAAGTAAATTAAGTTTTGGAGATATTTAAATTTGAGAAGGGTGACAAAGTAATTTTATAAATATTTTGAGGTCAAAATAAGGTTTTCATTGAATCCAGAATGTCAAAAAACAATCGAAGAGGTTATATGAGTTGTATTAGAAGTTTAGGAGTATTCTAAAGTTAAAACCTATTTTGGATAGGATTAGGGAAAAAAGGAATTTGACATAACTTTTGTATTTTAGCTATAAATTTTTATCCTGATATCTTATTGATATGAAATTTTTACCATAGAAAATAGACTTTAAGGGCTACAAAATTTCATGAAAATTTTGTGAATCGGCGTCTAATTAGGTCAAAACTGAGATGGAAGTCAGGGGCAAACTTCTACATGCGCCCACATGGGAATTCTTTATTTTTCAGCCTATAAATACCCTAGGGCTGTGATATAAAGAGTATTTACCTATTTTTCAAGCCCAAGAAACCTAGAAAAGTTTGAGGAGAAGAAGGAAGAAGAACGAGATAAATCTTGAAAGATTAACGTGGGGTAATTGCAACAAAACACATTATGATCAAGATTTAAGAATCAAGGTAGGGGTTCTATCTTAGATTCACTCATTGATGATTAGGGTTATATAATATATCTTTTTCATCCTTATTATGTGCTTGACAAAATTCCTTGTAGCTTCCTAACCTCTAAACATCACCTTTAAGCATGTATAGTTTATGGATGAAGAGGAGTGTCACTCTCCTATGGGTGATGTCAAAAGAAAGGGTAAGGAGATGGGGTAAAATGAAATGATGGCAACGTGATGTGTAAATACACAAAAAGTGTGGAATGTGTGCGTGTGAACAAAAGTGCTCCCCAAGCGCAAGGAGTCTTTTGTATGTCGTGTTTTAGTTGGAAAAGTATTCCAAGGTCATCTCCTCAGGGAAGAAAAGTTCAAGTGTGTGAAGGTGATTTTTTTGAAAAAGGAAAAGTGTAAAATCTTTTGTTTGTGTTTTGGTGATTGGAGTTTGTGAATGAAAATACAATAAAACAAGTGTTGACTAATCCAAAAAGGTCATTCCAATGGGAATCCCAACTCAACTCGAAACCTTCCTCCAATGGTGTATAGATGAACGATTGATTCGTGGGAAGCTAGAGACGAGATGGTGAGGATCCAATCATAAAATGTGACTAGACCTACAAAATATCAAAGACTCACAACCCCATCCACTCCCAACCCAGTCAAATCAAACCATCGTACACCGAGAGGAGGAAAAAAATGAGTTGAAATGGAATACCCAAGAGGAGTTCTCCCTTGGATTAGTCAACTTAGAGCTCCAGCTATTCATGTTTAAAGTAACAAAATTTATAATGTAAAGAGAAAAGTAAAGGAAATAGAAATGAAAATGAGATGAAAATGAAACTTGGAACTTGTATTAATGCTAGGAAATGGTAAACTACAAAGAGAAGTTCATTTAATACTAAAATGGAAAAGTTGTAGAGAAGAGCAATGAAACCCAACTGTAAATATTGAAGTGCAAGAACATGGAATTAAACTTGAAATAAAAGAGAGTAAAATACAAGAAATAAAGATTACAAGAGAACTACAACTTATAGCAATGAAATGGGTGAAGAAAATGCAAAAACATAAATTTCTCTATTACACTATTCATCATCTTCTTCCTTGGGATTTTCTAAGCTTAGGTAGCCACCCCCAATGTCTTGTGGAATGCTCAATATATGGAGTGTGAGTATTGCATTTTTGTCCATGAAGGGTCCCTCTAGCTGTGTGAAAGGCCTTCCATCAATAGGGGGCTGAATGGATGGGCAATGCAGGCTTGTGCAGGCTATGTCTCCTCACCCAGCAACTTCTCTCTCCTCTCTCCACATTTATGACCTATGCTCCAAAAGTCCAAGAGGAGGTGCATGAGGGGGTGTTTTGTATTCTGGGAGTTTCAGGGAGTTGTAGGAGAATGTCATGGAGGGTCCCACAAAGTACAGGTCTAAGTTGCAAAGCAGTTGAGTAGAACAGCAGAGAGTACCGGTACATCGAACTCCAGAGTCTTTACCGTACCGGTACGCTATGTTCCAGTGGCTAGACCGTACCAGTACTGAGTACCAGTACACTTCTGCATCCTTGTCTGGATTTTCTGATTTCATTACTCCAAAGCTTTCCTCTAGCCATTCTTTCACGTCCAATCATCTCAAAACATCTAGGAAGGCCTTAAGGAGCCTTATTTAGCTCCTTTTAACTTGGGAAACCAGTGGGAAACCTTCCAAAATCCATTTCTCCTGGTTTCTTCACCTTCCATGCCTCCCAATCCTCATTTAATGTGTCCATGCCTTCACCACACATCCATACTAGGTTGCAAGGTTCTAAAATACATGATTTACACTATAATTACCTGCAACATCGGAAATTCAACATTATTCATAATTTCGGCTAACTCTAAGTACTTAGATGCAAAAGTTGAGTTAAAATGCATGTAATGAGGCCTTCAAATATGCAATATTATGTGCTCATCATTATGATATAAATATTGATCTACCATGCTTGTACATTCGTTTGAATCCATAATTCATTTCTTGAACAAAATACATGATTTATTTCTAAGATCTATTCTTTCTTGATTACAAAACCATAGTTCTTGATTACAATCAATTCAAATATATTTTTTGTGAGATCTCTTGCATGTTTTGTTGAATTATTCTTTTGAAAAAGTTATGGATCAATGATTCTTGATTTTAGTTGAATTTTATGAAAAATGTTATTTTTATCTCTTGTATTGATGGGTGAGATGAACATGAGTTACACTCGAATGCGTATCGTAGAGTGTTAGAGGTTTTCCTACCTTGAGGGGTCGTAAAGGGTTTAGTTTCTTGTGAGAGCTAATCACTATTTGTCCACGTAAGTTTGAAGCTAGGAGCTAGTATACTATTCCTAGGAAAGGATACGTCAATGTTGATATGTCGGTACACGCCCTTCCTAAAGTGTTATGGCCCTATAGGGATTGATTTGAGATGGTTTGTGTTGTGGGTGGACGAGATAGGTTTGGTGTGTAGATTCACGATAGTCTTCCTGCATGCATGAGATATTATGTTATGAGTTGTGGTTTTTGTGAAAGATTCTATTCTATTATGAACTCTACCATAAACTTGAGATCTGATAAACATTCATTATTTTACTTCAAAATTATGTATATTGTTTTACAAACTGTGACTTACCTGTTTTCATGATTTCAAAACCTTGTTTGGGTTTGAGAAGGTTTTCTTACTGGGTTTTATTACTCACCCTACCATAACATTTTTCAAATTTTAGTGTTGAGAAGAATCCAGAATTAGATGAGTAGGTTGACCTCGAGAATGGAAATGGTTAGTATTAGGATCCTGAAGTGGAGGATTAGAGATGCTTCATCTTAGTTTAGATTATTTTATTTGAAAGATTTATATTAAACAATATTTTAGCTAGTTTTAATTATTCCACTGCTAGATATTTTTGGTTTTAAATTGTAAGTTGAAGAAGTTTCAATGTTTTATTGGCTTTAGTGTTTATTCCTTGTCAAATTGATGAACGATTTATTACTTAATGGTTATTTTTAGGTTATCTCATGGTTGGATGGTTTGTAGATAGTAATATCTTTTAGGGTGGATTTTGGGGCGTTACAAAATTCCTTCAGTACACAAAATTAAATAATTTTATATTCTACAAAACTTTGATAACCACTCTTTTTTTCTTGTCACAAAAATTGGTGGGTTTTTATTTATTTTATTTGTTATTTCATATTTACTGAGTTTCCTAATTAATTTATAGTTATTTACATTTATTTACAAATATTTATAAATATTTACAAGTATGTACAATTTTTCCAAAAATCATGATCATACTGATTCAGAGTCGGAACTATCTGGATCAATATTACCAGTGACACGGTTAAACTTCATTTCATAAGTATCTTGTTAACATTGGGATAGAATAGGATGGCGTCTGTAAACCCCCACATATTTATAGTAATATAATGATACAAATTGGTAGGTAATTTAATATATGTGAAGACATAGGAATGAACCGTATAGGTTATAACTGTTAAAAATGTTAATAGTGTAGAATCGGGTAAATATTTAGTTCAAACTTAGTTTTAACTTGTAAATATACGAAACCGGTTGCAATAGAACTTATACCAACTATGTTTGATGTACAAATGTATGTTGTAAAAGTTTGGGTCGGTTTTGGAATGGAATTGAAATGAAAAACAGAAGAAGAGGGCAAAACTGGACAAATCGTACCGGTACGCTGCTATCTAGAGGGCATACCATACCGGTACGCTGTATAAGTTCTGGACATTTTAAGTCGCGATATGAGGTCTATTTTTCACCCTATAAATACATAATGATACCTCCATTAGCTTCATTTCAACCTTTCTAACCCTAGAAAACCTTAGAAAGGAAGAAAGGAAGAGAAAAACACAAGATCAAAGGGATTTTCACTTCAAGAAGATCAAAACCCCAGCTTTTCAAGAACACCAAGGTAGGGGTTCCATCCATTCTTGTCAATTGAGGCTAGGGCATGTATGTATATGTATGTTTCCACTCTTAATCATATGTATATGCTATGAAATCATGATTCTTTGAGATTTTTGCAATCATTACCATGTTTTAAACAAAGCTATGATTATATAACTATGAGATTTTCTTTTCTTGTCATAAAACTCTAGTTTTCAAAAGAGATGGATTTTCCTGTTGATTCTTCCTTTATTCTTGATTTCGAAACCCTAGTACTTTGTGTTGAGTAATAAAATGGTGTTTATGATAATCTTTTGCTTAATTTCTTAAATTGTTCTATTGAAAAAATGCCGATGAAATTGGGGATTTATGATTTAATTATGATTTAAGAATTTGGTTGGAATTGCATCTCTTGTATGGTTGTTGTGATGGACTTGAATTGCATTCGAGCACTGTCGTAGAGTGTTAGAGGTTAGTCTATCCCAGTGGGGTTGAGATGGTTTTCTAACACTTGTAGTGGTTTGTTGTTTGTGAAAGCAACCACTATTGTTCATGTAAGTTCGAGGCTTAGGGATGATATACCTTTCCTGGGAAGGATTCGTCAATGCCATGGGGGACGGTATACGCCTTTCCTAAAGTGGTTTGTGTGGTTATGATTGGGTGAACGAGGTAGAGTCGTTGTGTAGATTCATAGGAAGTAACCAACATACATGAGAATGTGGGATGACCTTATTGAACGATTATTGTTATTGTGTAGAATTGGTTTCCTACAAGAGCTTGTGGAGGTATGAGACTCTACAAGAACTTGTGGAAAATGGTTTATGGTTGAAAATAGTTTATTGTTGGAAAATTCATTTTATTGTTCATTTAAATTATTGCTAATGCATAAACTTGAGATCCGTTGAAATGTCCCGATTTTATTTTAAGAATTAATATATGATATTTGTAAAATGAGGCCAACTTGCTTTATACATTTTCTAAACCTTGTTCGAGTTTGGGAAGAATGTTGCTACAAAGCTTAGTGCTCACCCCCTACAAACAATATATTTTTCAGATTACGTGTTATATGAGGAGCTCGGAATCAATGAGCAGGTGCAATGGGAAGCTCCATTAGACGGGCACGTGGATCCCGAGGTGGACGCTGAGGGTTATACCCTCGTAGGTGCTAGACTAAAAATTTTCTTTTGAGATTATGTAAAGACTAATTTTTTGTTATATTCCACTGCAAGTTTAAATGTGATTCTTTTGGGATGTAATATCCATGTTTTGACATATTCTTTTGGGAATGATGTTGTAAATATTACATGTTATAAATGAAATTTTTTTATTGATGGATTTTTTTATTAGTTGCTCTCATGATGTGAATGAATTTAGATTGAAATGTCGACAAAGGGAAAATTTGGGGCGTTATAAGTTTTGGTATCAGAGCCGAGGTTTTAGGTCTTACATGAGAGCTGTAGGTTATGGATCACCACTAAAGAAATAGGAGTAGGTTGAACGAAATTGTTGGATGAAATTTTATCCCAAACTTTATGCTTTAGACTAAAGTGATATTTAGGATGTCTTGTACATCAATGAAACTAAATTGTGAATTGATGTGCAGGATGGATGGTAGGCGTGGACGTGGACGAGGTCGTGATGGCCAAGCAAACCCACCACCATTACCACCTCCCGATGCCATGAACGGTATATACCGATGTTTAAGAGAGCTTAACACTTTGGTGCAACACCAAAATGGGAATAACAACCACAAGGGTGGGGTTCATCCACTAGCCCAAGTACCGGGCAACGGGGACAAAAATCGAAGGATGGTTGTTCTCCAAGAGTTTCTGAGACAACACCCACCTATTTTTCAAGGAAGCTCTAACCCCTTGGATGCGGATAAATGGATCTGTCGGATAAAGAAGATGTGTGACAGCATGGGAGTTGCCAAGGATCTTTGGGTCGGCTTGGCAACATATCTGTTGGAGGGGGAGGCCGACCATTGGTGGGATTCAATAAAGAGAAGAAGGAACGCCGATGCGCTCACTTGGGAGGAGTTCGACCAAATCTTTCAAGATAAATACTTTCCTGAATCTGTCAGAGACAAGATGAGTGTAGATTTCCTAGCTCTACGACAGGGAAACATGACAGTGGCCGAGTATGAGAGGGGGTTTGATGAGCTATCCCGCTATGCTAGAGAGTTCATATCTATCGAGGCTAGGAGGGCCAAACACTTTGAGCAGGGCTTGAGGCTTGCCATCAGGGAGAAACTTGTGGCTCTCAAGATCTGGGACTATGGAGATCTAGTTGATAGAGCTACATTGGTGGAGAGAGACACAGAGGACACCCAGTAGTGACAAAACTTTGAGAGAGGAGGTCAGATCCGGATGGGTGCTAGCAGCAGTGGAGGGCAGAGAGTGGCACCTTATCGTCGCCCAGACCAGGCGGTTGGACAGAGACTTTAGATAGCCTAAGGAGTTGGAGGAACACTTGAGAAAGCATGCACTGAACCACGTTAATGCTTTGCATATGAAGGTGTCGGGCACTTCAAAAATAACTGTGTATCGCTTCCACCAAGGACCAATCAAGCAAACAAGCCACCACCACCGAAGCCACTACAACAGAGACCGGTAGGAGCTCTAGCCCCAGGTGGTGCCAATCAAGGGAGAGTGTTTGCTTTGACTCAGTCGGAGGAAGATGCTTCCAATGCCGTAGTGGAAGGTATCGTTCTTCTTTATAATTCTTGGGCTCAAATCTTATTTGATCCCGGTGCTACACTTTCCTTCATATACACTGCATATGCTTGTAATTTGGGATTGAAATTCGAGAAACTAGAACATGCCCTGAGTATTGACATGCCTACAGGAGAACGGTTGTATACTAAAAGGGTGTGTAGAGGTTGTGTGCTTTGAATTGGGGAGCAAGAATTAATTGTAGATTTCATTATGCTATTCATGAAGGGTTATGACATAATATTTGGGATGAACTTGTTGTCTATCTTCCGTGCGTTAATGAATTATTTTCGTAAACGGATTTCATTTTATTTACCGGGAGGATGTAGTTTCCAGTTTCAGTAATGATCGAAGTTCGTTCCATCCATTTCCTACTACGGGTAGTAAATTCTTGAAAACTAAGGTGGGGAACCATTTGAGTTTCTTAGCTAGTTTGATGGGAAATAATCGGGAGAAATCCCATGCGAAAGTGGTGTTGATAGTATCGGATTTTTTGAATGTCTTCCCTGATGAACTACCCGGGTTACCCTCACAAAGAGAGATTGAGTTCAAGATTGATCTCTATCTGAGAACCAAACCTATATCCATTGCTCCCTATAGAATGACACCTTTGGAGTCGAAGGAGCTAAGGAAGCAGTTGGACCATCTGTTGGCTATTGGGTTTATTCGTTTAAGCACTTTACCTTGGGGAGCCCCAGTCCTTTTTGTGAAAAAGGATGATAAAACATTTCAGTTATGCATGGATTACCGATGGTTGAATTGAGTGACAGTGAAGAATAAATACCCATTGTCACAAATTGATAATTTATTTGATCAGTTGAAAGGTTCTAAGTATTACTCTAAGATTGATCTTCGCATTGGGTATCATCAACTGTGGATCAAGGAGGAGGATATTCCTAAGACAGCTTTTCGTACCCGGTATGGTCTTTTCGAATATACGATCATGCTGTTCGGATTGACTAATGCTCCAGTAGCCTTCATGGATTTGATGCATAGGGTATTCCGGCCGTATCTAGATTAGTTTGTCATTGTGTTTATTAATGACATATTGATTCATTCACAGACCCAAGGGGAACATGAACGCCATCTCTCGATTGTCCTACAGACACTAAGAGAGCATAAGTTGTATGCAAAAATGAGTAAATGCGAGTTTTGGATAAAGGAAGTGAAATTCCTTGGTCATGTTGTGTCCAAACAAGGGGTAGCTGTTGACCCCGCCAAGATTGAAGCAGTGATGAAGTGGGAACCACCGAAAAATGTGACCAAAGTACGTAGTTTACTGGGTTTAGCAGGCTACTATCGGAGGTTTATAGAAGGATTCTCAAAGTTCACAATGCTCATGACTCGCCTTACAAACAAGGGAGAAAAATTTTTGTGGACTCAAGCGTGTGAATTAGCTTTTCGCACCTTGAAGGAGAGATTACCGACAGCTCCTGTCCTTATTACTCTGAGTAGTGGGGAAGGATACGATGTTTACACCAATGCTTTGATACGAGGCCTGGGATGTGTGCTAATGCAAGAAGGAAAGGTAGTTCCTTATGGCTCGAGGCAACTCAAGATTTATGAGCAGAACTATCCCACTCACGACTTGGAGCTTGCCGCTGTGGTTTTTGCTCTTAAGTTGTAGAGGTGTAACTTATATGGGAAAAAGTTTCAAGTGTTTTTTGATCATAAGAGCTTCAAGTATGTATTTACACAGAAAAACTTGAATCTTCGGCAAAGAAGGTGGGTTGAGTATCTAGAAGATTATGATTTCACACTCAACTACCATCCGGGGAAGGCTAATGTGGTTGCTGATGCACTTAGCAAAAAGTCTCGAGGTGAAATCAATATTTTTGCAGCTAAAAGGTGGAAGATGATTGATGCCTTGGAGGACTTTGATCTATGGGTGGATAGGCAGGAGAATCATACATGCTTACTTAACCTTGTAGCCCAACCTACACTCTAACGTAGGGTTGTGGAGTTACAATACTTGGATTCTGACTTAGAGTTGATTTGAGCTAAACTGGAAAATGGGGAAATAGTGGAAGGTTGGTCTTTGAGAAATGGAGAACTAAGATATAGGGAGAAGCTTTGCGTCCCCGATGATTTTTTCCTAAAGAAGGAGATACTAGGAGAGTGTCATCGCTTTAAGTTTATCATCCACCCTAGTGGCACAAAAATGTATAGGGACATGAAGCGTCAATTTTGGTGGAAGGGAATGAAGAAGGATGTGGCAAGGTTCATAGCCCGATGTGTGGTGTGTCAACAAGTGAAGATTGAACATCAAAAGTCCAGAGGATTACTACAGTCCTTACCTATTCCAGAGTGGTAGTGGGATCACATCACCATGGACTTTGTGTCGGGTTTACCATAGACGTCGCGAGGGCATAATGCAGTATGGGTCATTGTGGACAGACTCACCAAATCCACTCATTTCTTGGGAATGAAGACCATGGACACTTTAGAGACCTTGAGCAAGCTCTATATCCGTGAGATTGTGCGATTACATGGAATTCCGCTCTCGATTGTTTCAGATCGCGATTCTCGATTTATGGCGCAATTTTGGAAAGGTCTACAACAAGCTATGGGGACAGAGTTACACTTCAGCACAACTTTTCATCCTCAAACAGATGGTCAATCCGAGAGGGTGATACAGACTCTGGAGGACATGTTACGAGCTTGCGGGTTAGACTTCAAAGGGAGTTGGAGTGATCATTTGTTGTTGGTGGAATTTGCGTATAACAACAGCTATCAGGCAAGTATTGGCATGACACCGTATGAGGCATTGTATGGAAGACCATGTAGGTCTCTGACTTGTTGGTTGGAAGCTGGTGAGAGTAGCTTGCTTGGGCCAGAAATCATTCGGGAGACTACGGAGAAAATTTAACTCATCCGGGAGAGGCTATGTATGGCACAAAGTAGATAGAAAAGCTATGCAGATCGACAACGAAGACCCTTGGAATTCCAAGAGGGGGACTATGTGTTCCTTAAGGTGTCACCTAAAAAGGGAGTGTTTATATTTGGCAAGAAGGGAAAATTAGCGCTAAGATATACCGGACCATTCGAAGTGATCAAAACGGTGGGCAAAGTGGCGTATCAATTTTGGTTACCAGCTCAGCTATCGTGTTCCATGTCTCAATGTTGAGGAAGTGTCAATCGGACACAACGCATATTTTGGATTTGGAAGATATTGAAGTTCAAGACGGAGCTGCATTTGAAGAACAACCGTTGCAGATTCTCGACACCAAGGAGAAAGCGTTTCGCAACAAGGTCATCCAACTGGTAAAAGTCTTATGACAACATCACGGAGTGGAGGAAGCTACTTGGGAACCGAAGCTAGAGATGCAAGCGAAGTACCCTTATTTGTTCGCTACTTGAGGTAAGTTTTGAGGACGAAACTTTCTTTAAGAGGGGTGGATTGTAAACCCCCACATGTTTATAGTAATATAATGATACAAATTAGTTGGTAATTTAATATATGTGAAGGCATAGGAATGAACCGTATAGGTTATAACCATAGAAAATGTTAATAGTGTAGAATCAAGTAAATATTTAGTTCAAACTTAGTTTTGACTTATAAATATATGAAACCGGTTGCAATAAAACTTATACCAACTATGTTTGATGTCCAAATGTATGTTGCAAAATTTTGGGTCAGTTTTGGAAGGGTTTGGAATGGAATTGAAAAGAAAAACAGAGGAAGAGGGCAAAACTAGAAAAACCGTACCGGTATGTTGCTGTCCAGAGGGCATACCGTATCGTAACTGCATACCGGTATGCTCTGTAAGTTCCAGACATTTTAAGTCGCAATCTGGGGTCCATTTTTCACCCTATAAATACATAATGACGCATCCATTAGCTCCATTTCAACCTTTCTAACTATAGAAAACCTTAGAGAGGAAGAAAAGAAGAGAAAAACACAAGATCAAAGGGGATTTCCACTTCAAGAAGATCAAAACCCTAGCTTTTCAAGTACACCAAGGTAGAGGTTCCTTCCATTCTTGTCCATTGAGGCTAGGGCATGTATGTATATGTATGTTTTCACTCTTAATCATATGTATATACTATGAAATCATGATTCCTTGAGATTTTTGCAATCATTACCATGTTTTAAACAAAGCTATGGTTATATAACCATGAGATTTTCTTTTCTTGTCATAAAACCCTAGTTTTCAAAAGAGATGGATTTTCCTCTTAATTCTTCCTTTATTGTTGATTTTGAAACCCTAGTGCTTTGTGTTGAGTAATAAAATGATGTTTATGATGATCTCTTGCTTAATTTCTTAAATTATTCTATTGAAAAAATGCCGATGAAATTGGGGATTTATGATTTACTTATGATTTGAGAATTTGGTTGGAATTGCATCTCTTATATGGTTGTTGTGATGGACTTGAATTGCATTCGAGCACTGCCGTAGAGTGTTAGATGTTAGTCTATCCTAGTGGGGGTGAGAAAGTTTCCTAACACTTTTAGTTGTTTGTTGTTTGTAAAAGCAACCACTATTGTTCACGTAAGTTCAAGGCTTAGGGATGATATACCTTTCTTGGGAAAGATTCGTCAATGCCGTGGGAGACGGTATACGCCCTTCCTAAAGTGGTTTGTGTGGTTATGATTGAGTGAACGAGGTAGAGTCATTGTGTAGATTCATGGAAAGCAACCAACATACATGAGAATATGGGATGACACTATTGAACGATTATTGTTATTGTGTGGAATTGGTTTCCTACAAGAGCTTGTGGAGTTATGAGACTCTACAAGAACTTGTGGGAAATGGTTTATGGTTGGAAATGGTTTATTGTTGAAAAATTCATTTTAATGTTCATTTAAATTATTGCTATTGCGTAAATTTGAGATCTGTTGAAATGTCCTGATTTTATTTCAAGAATTGATATATGATATTTGCACAATGAGATCGACTTGCTTTATATGTTTTCTAAATCTTATTCGAGTTTGGGACGAATGTTGCTACAGAGCTTAGTGCTCACCCCCTACAAACAATATATTTTTCAGATTACGTGTTAGATGAGGAGCTCGGAGTTGATGAGCAGGTGCATTGGAAAGCTGTACTAGATGGGCACGTGGATCCCGAGGTGGACGCTTAGGGTTATTCTCTCCTAGGTGCTAGACTAGGAAATTTCTTTTGAGATTATATAAAGACTAATCTTTTGTTATATTCCGTTGCAAGTTTAAATGTGATTCTTTTGGAATGTAATAGCCATGTTTTGGCATATTCTTTTGGGAATGATGCTGTAAATATTACATTTGATGAATGAAATTTTTTTATTGATGAATTTTTTATTAGTTGCTCTCATGATGTGAATGGATTTAGATTGTAATGCCGACCAAGGGGGAATTTGGGGTGTTATAGCGTCTCAGGGTAATCCTTGCTCTACTTATACCTAATCCACCAGAGACGACCTAATGCTCGACTTAAAATTGGTTTCACACACTGATTATATTGTCTTAAATGTTGTAAACAACCACATCTTACACAACCACTGAGACGGTCCGCTTGTTGATTTTTCGCAAATATACTTTTTTCGCATAAAGGTCTTGATTGACTTTCAAAAATTTTTAAATTTCTGACTCTTCTGGCTTTTTTCATGATCAATGCCTAGATATCTTTTGGAAGATGAAGCAGTAGAATTAAACTTAAGCAAAATAGTTTTCCGTCCATTGTACACATAAAATAGGTTTTTTTTTTATGAATCTCTATCCGGTTCTTTAACGTCTGCCAGTCATAAAGACAAAATTAACATTGATATTAAAACAAAATAAATACTTTAAATATAAATACTAAAGTTACATCCTTACCTCCCCAACTTAATTTAAACATTATCTAAAATGTAACAACAGTGATAATTAATATTGATAGGGAAACCTAACAATCTTTTGTCATTTCATCGATTGGGATATCTGGCTGTACTCAGGAGATACTCTATCAAATAAATTACAATTCATTAGTAATTTTATTGAGACTTAAGCAATAATTTACTATTCATGGTATGTAAACAGGATCAAAAAGTTGTACAACAGTTATTTCTTGAGAAAATCTATCATAATATGGTTTAAGTCTTTGACCATTGACTTTAAAGATATTTCCAGTTAATGAATTTTTAATTTCAATTGTTCTATAGTTAAAAACTTGCTTGACAAAATATGGACCTGTCCATCTTGATCTTAATTTTTCAAGAAATAAACAAAGTTTTGCATTATATAATAGCACTTTTTGAGATGGTTCAAAAGATTTTTGCATGATATTTTTATCATGAAAAATGTTTGTTCTTGATTTAGCAATTTTTGTATTTTCATTTCTTAATTCCTCTAATTCACTTATTTGAAGTTTACGAGCTATTTCAGCTTTGTCTATATGAAAATTCATCATTTTGATTGCCCAATACACTCAATGTTTTAATTCTATAGGCAAGTGATATGGTTTTCCATATACTAATCGATAAGAAGACATCCCTAAAATAATTTTATATGCATTACGGTAAGCCCAAAGCACATCAGTCAACCTTAAGGACTAATCTTTACGATATGAATTTATTGCTATTTCTAAAATATATTTTATCTCCCTATTAGCTAATTCAGCTTGTTCACTTGTCTGTGGATGATATGGAGTTGATATTTTATACAAAATTGAGTATTTTTTCATAAGATTTTTAAAAATTTTATTACAAAAATGTAATCTACCGTTACTTATAATAGTTCGAGGAATTCCAAATCTGGACAAAATATTTTCTTTTAAAAACGTGATCACTATTCTGTGATCATTATTTCTACATGGAATTGCCTCTACCCATGTAGAGACATAGTCGACTACAACCAAAATATACAGATATCCAAAAGATGGGGAAAATGGATCCATAAAATCGATGCCTCAACAATAAAAAATTTCAATAGTTAAAATAGGGTTTAAAAGCATCATATTTCTTTTCAAAATATTTCTCATTCTTTCACATCTGTCACAATTTAAACAAAAGATATGAACATCTTTAAAAAGAGTTGGCCAATAAAATCCACACACGCAAAATTTTAGTAGCGATTTTCTTTGAAGCAAAATGACCTCCACAAGCTTCGGAGTGACAAAACTAAATTACCTGGTGTATTTCATGATTAGATACACAACGTCTTATTATTTGATCTTTATAATATTTAAACAGATAATGATCTTTTCAGAAAAAGTTACGTACCTCACTTAGAAACTTACTTCTATCAGAGTAGGTATAATTAGAAGGAATAGTACTAGTAGCTAAATAATTAGCTATATCTGCATACCATGGTACTTCTATTATTGCAAACAGTTATTCATCTGGAAAGGTTTCTCTAATCAGAGTTGGTTCTTCCTTTATTTCATAGTTTAATCTTAACAAGTGATCTGCTACCACATTCTCTACTTCTTGTTTTATCTTTGATGATTAAATCAAATTCTTGTAGTAATAATATCCAACGTAGGAATGTGGTTTAGCATCTTTTTTAGTAAGTAAGTATTTTAAAGCTGCATAATTGGTAAATACAACAATTGATGATCCAACCAGATATGAACGAAATTTATCTAATACAAATACAACAACAAGTAATTCTTTCTCTGTGGTTGAATAGTTTATTTGTGCATCATTTAGAATTTTACTTGCATAATATCTAACATAAGGTTTTTTCTCTTTTCTTTGCCCTAATATAGCTCCTACCGCATAATCATCACTTGCATTACACATTATTTCAAAGGTAACAACCAGTCAGGAGGTTGCATAATAGGTGTAGAAATAAACTTATTTTTTAATTTATCAAATGATAGTTGACATGCTTCATTCCATTCAAATATTATATCCTGACATAACAGATTACATATAGGCTTGGCTATTAAACTAAATTTTTTTATAAATCTTCTGTAAAATCCTACATGACCTAAAAATGAGCGAATATCTTTTACAATTTTTGGGGAAGACAGGTTAGCTATCAGATCAATTTTTGATTTATCAACTTCAATTCCTTTTTTAGACATTATATGGCCCAAAATAATACCTTGTGTAACCATGAAATGACATTTTTCCTAATTTAAAACAAAGTTTGTTTCTTTACATCGAATGAGGACCTTTTCAAGATTTTCTAGACATATATGAAATGAACCCCATAAACTGAAAAATTGTCCATAAAGACTTTTAAATATCGTTCTATCATATCACTGAATATACTTAACATATAGCGTTGAAGGGTAGCTGGGGCATTACATAATCCAAAAGGCATTCATTTATATGCAAAAGTGCTAAAAGGACATGTAAATGTAATTTTTTTTTGATTATCTATCACAATTTTAATCTGATTATAACCAGAGTATCCATCTAAAAAACAATAATATGCATGACCAGCTATTCTTTCTAAGACTTGGTCAAGAAAAGACAATGAAAAATGATCTTTTCTGGTGAGTGAATTTAGCTTCCGATAGTCAATACATACACGCCTGCCTGTGACCGTACGCATTGGGACTAATTCATTTTCTTTATTTTGTATTACAGTAATACCAGACTTCTTTGGGACTACTTGTGTAGGACTAACCCATTTACTATCAGATATAGAATAGATAATATTTGTATCTAATAGTTTAAGTACTTCATTGCGAACTACCTCTTTCAAGTGTGGATTTAATCTTCTTTGCATTTGATGGGATGGTTTAGCACTTTCTTCTAAATATAAACAATGAGTACATAGTAGTGGGCTTATACCTTTTATATCAACTATTGTCCATCCAAGAACACTTTGATTATTTTTCAATACTTCTGTTAATTCTTTTTCTTGACTTTTAGGTAATTTTGATGATATGATTATGGGATGCATGTTATTTTTTTTTTTTAGAAAAACATATTTCAGATTGGTTGGAAGTGGTTTTAAATCTGACTTAAAGATTTTAACATTGGAGTTTTCTAGTTTAGATAACAAATTTTCACATTTTGGATTTTCTAGATTTTCTAATTCATTTTTAGATAGAGATTTCACAGTGTTTAAGTCTTTTTCCAGAAAAACCTTTTCAAAACACTTTTGGGTTAATGTTTCAACACAATTTATTTCGTGCACTTCATCTTCTTCTCTAGGTTGTTTAGCACTAATAAAAAATATTTAATTCCAAGGTCATATTTCTAAATAAAAGTTTCATGATTCCATTTCTACAATTAATCAAAGCATTTGATGTAGCTAGGAATGGTCGACCTAGAATAACTGGGATATATGTAGATGCATGAAAAATTAGTTGAGTATGTATAACGATAAAATCTGTTGGAAAGTAGAATTGATCAACTTGTATGATAACATCTTCCACAATTCCTCATGGAGTTTTTATTGATTGGTCTGCTAATTAAAGTGTGACATTAGTAGGTTTAAGCTCACTTAATCCTAGTTGTGTATACACTAAATATGACATTAAATTACAGCTGGATCCAAGATCTAGTAGAGCTTCTTCAATTCGGAAATTTTCAATGATGCATGAAACTGTTGAACTTCCTGGATCTTTGTATTTAAGAAGAGTATTATGCTATATTATAGTACTAATTTGTTTAGTTAGGAATGCTTTCTTTGGTACATTTGTTCTTATATTTATTGTGCAAAGATCTTTCAAAAAGTTAGCATAAGCTGAAACTCGTTTAATAGCATCTAACAAAGGAATGTTAATTTTAACTTGTTTGAACATCTCAAAAAATTTAGATTGATCTTTTTCAAATGTAGATTTCCTAACTCTTTGAGGAAAAGGTAACAGAATAAGACATGGTTGATCTTTTTCATTTTGTATTTTTGGTTATTTTTCAATTGAAGGTTCAGACTCAAGTGGTTCATTAACAGGAATTGACTTGCGCATATGCTTTGAAATTTTAGGTTTAATAGTTTTATCAATTACCTTGCCACTTCTTAACATTTTGATTGCTTGTACTTGACTTGGAGAAGGTTCAGATGACACAGAATTAGCTTGACTTTGCGGCGGTTTTCGCTAAGATGAAAATTTGCCCTTTTCTGGCATACTGAGAGACTGAGTCAACTTAGCTAAATGACTCTTAATAACTTCAATACTCTAAGAAGTTTGAGCTTTAAAATCATTCAAAGCTTGAGTTGTTTGAGTGTTAAAATTTATTTTACTTTGAATAAATTGATTCATAGTATCTTCCAGAGTTCTTCTTTGTGGGGGTTGATATAGTTGATAATTTTGTTGATTTTGTGATTGTGGTGGACCTTGTGTTTGATTTGTACGTTGTGTATTTCTCAAACTAAAATTTGGATGATTTCTCCATCCCGGGTTGTAAGTTTCAGAATATGGATTCAGATAAGGCTTATTATTATAAGTTGGAACAACATTAGATTGTTCAATTAACATTTCTTTGAATGCAGGTAAAGTTGGACACTCTGCTGCAGGATGTTCTAACAGCACACAAATTTCACATATTTGATTTGTAGTAGATATAACAGATACTTGTTTTATTTTTTTTCATCTCTAAGGCTTCTAGTTTTCGAGACAAACTTGCCATTTTAGCTCTTAAATCACCATCTTCTTTTAACACATATTTTTCCCTTTTGGATGTAGATGGATTTGTTTCTATTATGTTTGAAGAAGTTGAGTCCCACATTTGGGAACTCTCAGAAATAGTATCAAAAAATTGAAATCCTTATTCATGATTTTTACTCATAAATTTCCCCTACGCCATCATTTCAACAAATTGTCGCATTGTAGGTGGAAGAACATCATAGAAAAAATCAACTAAGGTCCATTTTTCTAATACATGATGTGGACAAGCTTGGAGAAGATCTTTAAATCTTTCTCAACATTGATAAAAAGTTTCACCTTCTTTTACAGAAAAATTCATTATTTGACATCTTAATGTATTGGTACGATATACAGGAAAAACCTTTTTAAAGAACTCAGCCTGTAAAGCTTGCCAGTTTATGATTGAATTGGCTCTTAAAGAGCTAAGCCACTGTTTTACTTTATCTTTTAAAGAAAAAGGAAATAGTTTTAGTCTAACCATTTCATAATTATCTTGCAATGTTCCGCAGACTTCTTCAAATTCTTTCATATGAACATAAGGGTTTTAAGTTTCTAGACCATGGAATTGTGATAATAATTGTATTGTTTGTAACTTAATATTAAGATTTGGAGCATCTATTGAAAAAGCAAAACAAGACGGGACATTAGTTCGTGTAGGGTGTAGATAATCTCTTAATGGTCGAATGTTTTGAACTACTTCTTGTTCTCTAGGTTGTTTTTCCCTAGGTACGTTTCTAGCCATACTTAGTTTAAATGATTCTTGTTTAGATGAAGATGATGAAGACAAAGGAGATGATTGATTTATAGATCCTACTGACGAATGAACATATATAAACAAAAAAAGAAAACACATTTTATATACATATAATACAAAAAAAAAATTTGTATCTTATTTAATTTCAAATTACCATAACTCCCCAGCAATGGTGCCAAAAACTTAATTCGCAGTTGTTAGTGATTGGATTAATATTATACACCCAAGTATAAGTGGTCGAATTGTAGTTTTCTCAGTTTTAAGTCCAAGTATCGATCCCATGAAGAGTTTTAATAATTTGGAAATGAAATAAAATAGTTAAGTTGCTAATTTGAATATGAAAGCATGTGATAGCTTGTGATGTGATCTTAGATTGATAACTAGTCTAAGTAAACATTTATGTGCAGATAGGCTAAGACAATAATAAAAAGTATCATTCAGTTCAAGGATCCCATATGCATTATATTGGTTAAATACTGAAAATGCTACCTTATTGCAATCAACTTCCATGTTACTGGCAAGTCAATTGGTAGGTCTGATGTATATAAACCATCACATAACAACTTTTTAGGTTAGCTGGTGGTATCCATGACAATTAATTAATGCAAGTAAACCAGAAGGACAAGTCATTCATGAGGAATACTTGAATTATTCATTTGTCTTCATAATAGTAGGTGCATACAGAATAAACCATAACACAACCACTTCTTAGGTCAACTAGTGGTATTAGTTATAACACAACAACTTCTTAGGTTAGTCGGTTATACATGTGTCAATTGACTAATCCAAGCAAACTAGAAGGACAAGTCATTCATGAGGAATACTTAAATTATTTATTTGACTCTATCTATGATATATATATACCAGTTAAACATCCTCAGCATTTCGGTGGAGGATAAATCATACTGATAGGAATGCCGTGGTTGTTAGACTGACAATATTATATATATATATATATATATATATATATATATATATATATATATATATATATATATATATATATATATATATATATATAAGTTAAACCCAAATAACCTAGAAGGATAAGCTATTTATGAGGATCATTTAGGTTTTGTACCATGCATCAGTTTACATCCTTAGCGTTCCAGTGGAGGACAAGCCATATCGATAGGAATGCTGTGGTTGTTTTACCGATAGGTTGATGATGCACTGATAATATACTTCCAAGCACAGCATCGAAAGTATGTACATCACTGTATCATGCATGAAACATATAATACATAGATATATAAATATATAAAACATCAGCATTTCCAAAATTTAACCAGCATTATACATATGTTTACCTCTCACTGAAGGATATACGGAACTACTCATGCCCCATTGCTACAGACAAGCAAGGAGTGCAGGTAGTTTTCATTATAACTAGAATTAAAATACAAAATCTAAAATGTCTTTCACAAGGAACAACTGAAACATAATCACTTTTATTATCAGTTCTGACAAAAAGGTGACGACAATTCAACTATTCGAATAGAAAGATACAACAGAAATGTAGAAGTACAAAGTTTGGATTGAAGTGCACCACGGACCAGATTGTTTTTGCAACTTCCCTTTTTCTCTTTCTCTTTTCTCTTTTCTCTCTTGGATTTCTCTTTGGAGCTCTCTTGGTTCTGGCCTCCTTCCAAATGCATCAAGGCATGCATATATAAAGTAATCAGGAGAACATGAGGTGGAAAGATGATGATGGGCCGCTAATGGGGATTGTCCGGACAGTTCCTCCATCGTCTGGACGGTGAGGCCTTGCTGGAATTTCCCACCTTTGTATGCTAACTCCTCTTGTGTTGAAATTATACTTTGACCTTTGTTCTTTTAAGTTTTCCTACTTTGTTCCTTACATTGTATAGTAATTCTGCATTAAACCTGAAACTTTTTAAACATAACAAGCATAAAACCCTAATTCCCGCACAAACTCTACTTATCTTTAAGTACTAATTTTTAGTTATTTTATCACACTAATTCGACTTTATTAACTACTTGTATTTATATACTAATTAAGGTTAATTAGGGCTCATAAAGTGACAGATCTTGAGTTGCAAAATCTAGCGTTTTCAGCAAATCCTACCCGTAGGTCGATGGCAAAGCCTACTGGTAGGTTTCACTCCAGTGGAAAAACCTACCGGTAGTTTTTTTGGTACAAACAACTGCAATAGCTAAAACCTACTGCTAGTTTTATGACAAACCTACCGATAGGTTTTAACTTGTTTGTTTAGTTCTTGGTTCTTTCACCTTCCAAGCTCTTGTCAAGCCTGCCCCTAAACTCCATTGACCTTAAGCACCATGATAGGGCCTAACATGCTCCATTTAAACTCTTTACCTGCAAACATACCAAAACTCCATTAATAGCTCGAAACATCACAATTCCTCTCATTTTTACCGCAAAAGTAAGCATAAAAAGGGGTGCAAATGTACATAGGATATGCAATATTTTGTGCTAATCACACCCCCCAACTTGAGCTTTGCTAGTCCCTAGAAAAGTTTACTTTCAATCAATAGGTATGAAACTATAACAATCCATTTACACAAGTAATTCACCAAGCATTCAATATACAAAAATTATAATGCAATTAATGAAATGAACTTGGGCAAGACAGAACAACAACTATGGTATGTCATTAATTACTTTCAAAAGTTGAGTACATGGAGTTAGAATTCAAGAAGAGACAAAACAACCTAAAATTCCTAAAGGCTCTTCTACTAGGCTGATAACTCTACTCCTAGCTATGTACCACCCAATTCAAAAAGAAAAGACAATAACAATGGTATCCTACTCATCATCTCCATCCTCCCCGTCATCCTCATCATCCTCACCAGCATCCTCCTCACCAGTGTCTTCCTTAGTCCCCTCCTCCTCTTCCTCATCATTATCCTCATCTAAGTCTCCCACCTCAACAATAGTGGAAGCTGAGGGGGGCAGAGGTGGAGGGTCCAGTAGTTGGAGGTGGTGGTCCACTGGGGATTAGCTCGCCAGGGAACGTGGGCTGAAAAAGTTTGGTCATCATCATCGAGATCCCATAAATTGTCTCCTTTAATGCATACAGACGCTGAGTTACTGTTGATGGGTTAAGCCCAAGTAGTCCAATTTATGTATTAAAGCCCAACCCCGGTTGAGGAGCCCAACCTCATTGTGAATCCACCAAGTCCAAGACAGCCCAAGGCCGGTTAGACTTCTTGCTTAGCACGTCACCAAGAAGAGAGCACGGGAAGTTTATCTGCACCGCCTTAAGGAGCCCAAGGCCGGTTAGACTCCTTGCTTAGCACGTCACCAAGAAGAGAGCACGAGAAGTTTATCTGCACCGCCTTAAGGTGCCCAAGGCCGGTTAGACTTCTTGCTTAGCACGTCACCAAGAAGAGAGCACGTGAAGCTTATCCGCACCACCGAAGGAAGGAAACGGTCCAATCTTTGACCACGTTTCATGAAGAGCTCCCCAACCTCTTCCTTCCGTTGAGGATAAGTCGTGATCTCCACCAAAGATAATCTCTAAGCTGCGATAAAGAAGCCTTGAGGATATGTCATGATCTCCACAAGAATGATCTCTTAGCTACTATAAAATGGCTCTAATCCGGGAGAGGAAGGACACATGCTCCATCAGAGACTTACAGAAGACGAACCGACTACCGGAGATTACTATTTTCTTTGATTCTCCATTCTCCCTCTCAAAGCTTGTATCTCCATTCTCCATACCTTTGAATCAATAAAATACCCGGCGACTGAAGCCATTGAAGAGTGGACGTAGGTCGAATTGACCGAACCACTATAAATTATGTCTTCTTTAATTCTTTCATTGATTTCACTGCATTTATTATCTACACTTGACAGGTGGTGTGCAAAACAATTTTTGTGCATCATCAGTTTGGCGCCGTCTGTGGGAAACGACAAAATTCTCACTCATGAACATTACGTCCATTCACTAATGGCGATCACAACTCGATCCATGAACCAACACGAAGACAATCCTCCACGAGAGGAGGAGGTTGCTCCCCCGCCTATCAACCCTGTTCCGGATACTTTAGCCCCGAATCCCCAACAAATATTGGAGACCATGCAGCAACTGGTTGCTCAAAACCAACAGTTACTGCAACTCATACTTGCTGGACAAGAAGGAGCACCACACGGAAGTGCACAACATGGAGGACCCCAAGGTGAAGCACCACACGGAGGTGCACAAGGAGGAGCACCACACGGAGGTGCACAACATGGAGGGCCCCACAGAGGTGCACAGCATAGAGCACCTCAAGGAGCTCCACATCCTGGACATCAAGGAGCACCACGCCCTGTTGCTCCACGCCCGGGTGCCCCATTGGGCGCCCCACTTCAGGAAGCCCAACATGAGGGAGCTGCACCTCCCCCTCCCCTTGCTTTCCAGGGAGAGGATCCTTATCTCCAGGAGGATGAGGGTGAAAACCAAAGCATGGGGCATGGAAGCCACTTCCATGATCATTCCAGAGGAGCCCCCAATCATTGGGACGAGAAGATAAAGGAGGTACAAAATCAACTCGGTGATGTCTTCAACGCCATGAAGGCACAGGGACCCGAGACTGTTGACCACCTGGTAAGGCGTACTGATACCCCTTTCAAATCTGATGTAGCCAACTACCCCCTCCCTCAGAAGTTCAAAATGCCATCTGTGGAGACCTTTGATGGAACAAAGGATCCACTGGACCACCTCGACACTTACAAGACATTGATGCAATTGCACAATGTACCAGACGAAATCATGTGCAGGGCATTCCCAACCACATTAAAGGGGTCTGCCCGACAGTGGTTTGCTAAGCTCTCCCTCGCCTCTATTGCCTCTTTCGCCGAGCTTAGCAGATCATTCGTCTCACACTTCATAGGAGGGCGTCGCCACCAGAAACCAGTTACGCACCTGCTTAGTATAAAGCAAGACCGCGAGGAGAGCCTGAGGAGTTACCTCACTCGTTTTAACGAGGAGGTACTCCAAGTTGATGAACCTGACGACAAGGTGACGATGACCGCTTTCTTGGGTGGCCTCCGTTCATCAAGTTTCATTTTCTCAGTTCTGAAGCGCCCACCGAAGAGCATGCCAGAGCTGCTAGCCAAGGCCCAAAAGTACATAAACGCAGAAGACATTACAAGGGCCAGACGGGGAGAGTCTTCCAGAGCGGGTGAGAAAAGGAAGGAAAGAGAGAAGGACGATAAGAAGGAAACCAGCAACAAATATGGCAGGACAGAAAAAGTCCCTGTCAAGGACCGGCTAGGTCCTGCTCCTCAGAGGAACCGTCAACCTTTCACTCCCCTCAATGCTTCCGTGGAACACATCCTATTCCAGATCCAGGATGACCCCGCGATAAAGTGGCCTGGAAAAATGAAGTCTCCTCCAAATCGCAGAAATCCTAACAAGTATTGCCGCTTTCATCGTGACCACGGGCATGACACCGACGATTGCTACGACCTCAAGAGGCAAATTGAGGAGCTCATCCAGCGTGGTCACTTGCGTCAGTACGTTGCTGGAAGGGAACGTGTACCACAACCTCACAACCAAGAAGATCAGCAGCCTGTGGGGGAAATCCACACTATCTCAGGGGGACTAGCAGGTGGAGGAGAATCACTTTCCGCGATAAAGACCCATGCCAGGAAGGCAAGACTTGTCTACGAGATGCGTCCATCTAAGGTGCCGAAGCAGGAAAGCGACGAGGTCATATCTTTTTCAAACAAGGACCTGGAGGAAATCCAACACCCCCATGATGACCCCTTGGTGCTCACCATGACGGTGGCCAACTTTCATGTGCACAGGATCCTGGTAGATAGTGGCAGCTCTGCAGATATCCTATTTGCAGAGGCCTATGACAAGCTCAACCTGGGCAGGGAGAGGCTACAGCCAATCAGGTCACCCCTCATTGGATTCTTAGGGGAAAAAGTGTATCCCCTTGGATCCATCACACTTCCCGTCACCGCCGGAGTAACACCCCAAAGCTCTACAGTCATGGTCAATTTCCTGGTAATAGAATGCCCGTCAGCCTACAACATCATATTAGGGCGACCAGCTCTTAACACATTAAGAGCTGTGCCCTCTACCTACCATCTCGTTCTCCGCTTTCCAACCTTGAATGGAGTCGGAGAGGTCAAAGGGGACCAAATAACAGCCAGAGAGTGCTATGTATCCTCTATGAAGGCTAGGAAGCCCCAAGAAGCATTGCAAGTTGAGGTCCTTGACCCAAGGGATGACTCCGCCACAGAAAGAGGAGAACCAGTCGAGGAACTCATCCCTGTGGTCTTAAAAAAGGAGCACCCAGACAGAAGAATTTACATTGGCTCTTCCCTTTCTGAAGAGCTGGCTCCCCTGTTGATTGAATTTTTGGAGCATAATATGGACATCTTTGCTTGGTCGCATGAGGACCTTGAGGGCATCAACCCGGAAGTAGCTACCCACCACCTCAATGTCGATCCGCGGTACAAGCCTGTTCGCCAAAAGTTAAGGGGAGCCTCCACTGAAAGGGCCTAAGCCATGGACAAGGAGATTCGAAAGCTGGTTGATAACGGAGCAGTCAGGGAAGTGGCGTATCCAGAGTGGCTCTCCAACGTAGTAATGGTCACTAAGGCTAATGGGAAGTGGCGTCTCTGTGTCGACTTCACAGAACTGAACAAGGCATGCCCAAAAGATAGTTATCCACTGCCGCGGATTGACCTCCTCATCGACGCCACCGCTGGGCATGAGTTGCTCACTTTCCTGGATGCATACTCGGGGTACAACCAGATTAGCATGCATCCCCCAGACCAAGAGAAGACATCATTCATCACGCCAAAGGGGACATATTGCTACAGGGTCATGCCCTTTGGGCTAAAGAACGCTGGAGCAACCTACCAACGGCTGGTGAACAAGATGTTCCAGTCTCAGATCGGGCAAACAATGGAGGTGTACGTGGATGACATGCTGGTAAAGAGCCTTGCAGCAGTAGACCACATTGATCACCTCCAAAAAACTTTCAACGTCCTGAGGTCCTATCACATGAAGCTCAACCCTGAGAAGTGCGCCTTTGGTGTGGGGTCTGGTAAATTCCTGGGCTTTATGGTCAATCAGAGGGGAATTGAGGCAAACCCTGACAAGATCAAGGCCATTCTTGACATGAAGTCACCCTCTTCAACCAAGGAGCTCCAGCGCCTCAATGGAAGGATCGCAGCATTAAATAGGTTTGTCTCCAAATCTGCAGATAAATGTCTCCCCTTTTTCAAAACTCTCCGAAAAGCCTTTGAGTGGAAACCTGAGGCAGAGGAGGCTTTTCAAAAGCTCAAAGCCTACCTAGCAGCACCTCCCCTCCTGTCACATGCTGCCCCTGGAGAAACTCTCCATCTACACCTATCTGCTTCCCCATCAGCGGTAAGCTCAGTGCTCGTTAGAAGCAACAATGGAGTGCAGAAACCAGTTTATTACGTGAGCAGGGCATACCGGGGGGCAGAGGTCAGATATTCAGCACTAGAAAAACTGGCACTCGCTCTGGTCACGACAGCGAGACGACTGCGACACTACTTCCAGGGCCATCGTATGGTGGTCATCACCGACCAACCACTTAAAAGAATCTTGGGAAAGCCGGACGTGTCTGGAAGACTTCTTAAATGGGCAGTAGAACTCGGGGAATTCGACATTCAGTACCAACCTAGGACAGCCATCAAAGCATAAGCCCTAGCAGATTTCGTAGCTGAACTCACACCAACAGAAGATGGGAACAGTGAGGATCCCCAAATGCCCAACGGAGACGTCAAAAAGCCTAACAAAGACCCTCAAGCAAGCGCCCAAGTCTCCTCCCTAGGAGCCCAAACAACTCTTCCTGATGCCCAGGCACCACAGGCTGTACCTCTGGATGCCCAGGCACCACAAGCTGCACCTCAGGATGCCCAGGCACCACAGGCTGCACCTCTGGATGCCCAGGCACCACAAGCTGCACCTCAGGATGCCCAGGCACCACAGGCTGCACCTCTAGTTCCTGCACCACAGGCTGCACCCTTAGATGCCCAGGCATCACAAGCTGCACCTCCGCATGCCCAAGCATCACAGGCTGCACCTCCCCGGTCTTCCACTTCGAATTCCAAATTCTCCATTCATCTGCTTTGGAAACTCTATGTAGATGGCTCCTCGACTAGTGAAGGAGGAGGAGCGGGCTTAATTTTGATCAGCCCAGATGGCACCACTCTCAGATATGCGATGAAGCTCCACTTTTATGCTTCCAATAATGAGGCGGAATACGAAGCCCTCCTCTCTGGATTAAGGTTAGCAATGGAAATGGAGGTTCAACACCTTGCCACCTACAGTGACTCTCAGCTGATAGTCAATCAAGTGAGGGCGAGTTCGAAGCCAAAGGAGCCAAAATGCAAGAATATCTCAGCATGGCCAGAAACATGATCACAAAATTCCACTACTTCCAGATAAACCACATCCCCAGAGAGGATAATATGGCTGCCGACGCACTCGCAAAGCTCGCTTCATCCATGGAAGCCTCATCAGGGGAACCAGTACTAATTGGTCACCAGTGCGAGCCCAGCAGGATGGACATGGAAGCCACTAATGTTGACTGTGTATCCACCGAATCAGACTGGATGACCCAAATCAAGGCATACCTCCAAGAGGGTGTGCAGCCGGATGATCCCCTAGAGGCCAGGAAGCTAAGGATAAGGGCCTCCAAGTTTGCCATCTTGCAGGACACTCTATACAAGAGAGGTTATTCCTTACCATGGTTACGATGTCTTTCACCGAAGAAGCCCACTATGCCCTTCGAGAAATCCACGAAGGGATCTGCGGGAATCACTCTGGAGGGCGTTCCCTTGCCCACAAGGCGCTCAGACAGGGCTACTTCTGGCCTACCATGATGAGGGACGCTCAGGAGTTCTCCAAAAAGTGCGACAAGTGCCAACGCTTTGCCACTATGCCAAGGCAACCACCCGAGGAGCTAACGACCATTTCAAGCCCATGGCCTTTCTCTAAGTGGGGCATCGATATCCTAGGCCCCTTGCCCCTCAGTAAAGGGCAGTGCAAGTTCGTGGTGGTGGCAGTCGACTACTTCACCAAGTGGTCAGAAGCAGAACCTTTAGCAAAAATCACAGACGCAAAGGTCAAAGATTTTATCTGGAAAAACTTGGTCTGTCGCTTCGGGATTCCCCATGCCATTGTCAGCGACAACGCCAAGCAGTTTGACAACAAGCTGCTGAACTCTTTCTGTTCTGACCTTCAAATAAAACAACCTCACTCCAGCCCAGCACACCCACAAGCAAATGGACAAGCAGAGGTCATGGTAAGAACCGTGCTACGCAATTTAAAAACAAGACTCGAAAAAGCAAAGGGCCTTTGGGTAGAGGAGCTGCCAGGTGTACTGTGGGCTTATCGAACCACACCAAGAACCCCTACTGGGGAGACTCCTTTTGCCCTCGCCTTCGGAACTGAGGCGGTCATCCCGTGGAAATAGGGGTACACTCCCTAAGGATCCAGCACCACGATCCCATCACCAACGAAGAAGGACTCCGTAGCAACCTCGACTTGGTGGAGGAAGCAAGGGAGATGGCTGTAGTCCGCAACGCGGAATATAAACGGCGCATGACAAGGTACTACAATTCGAGGGTGAAGCCCCGTTCTTTCCAACCTGGGGATTTGGTCCTCAAAAAAGTAATCCTCGCTACAAAAGATGCACGCGAAGGGAAGCTGGGACCAAATTGGGAAGGGCCCTACCGCGTAACAGAAGTAGTGAGACCAGGCACCTACAGAATCCAAGATTCTGAGGGAAAAGTTTTACTCCATCCATGGAATGCAGAGCATTTGAAAAGGTATTACCAATGACACCTTGAGAGCATCAAAGCAGTAGAAATTGGGACTTGATTTGATTTTTAGCGGTGTAACCCAAGATTTTAATGTATTTTTTTATTCTTTGGGAATTATCACCCAATATCGCTTTTTATAAGCAATAAATTAATAAAATTTTCTATGCCATTTACTCCAAAAAGATTTTCTGTATTTCATTTCAAAGGAGTATCGGTACAAAAATAAGGCCAGATACCGCCTTTTCAAAAAAAAAAAAAAAAATCAAAAGTCCTAAACACTCTAACTGCTCTCATGGTCGTCCCCCACCTCATCCTCATTGTCATCAACATCATCAAATCCCCCTCATCACTGTCATCAGTGGGCACGAAAGGTGAGAAGTCAATATTAGGGAAAGCGGTAGAAACTTTCCCTCGGAGATCCTCGAAACCATCAATAAAAGCATCTGCAAGACCGTTCTCCAAGTCTTCCTCAGCACGGGAAACTCTCTCCTTAGCAGCCGTCAGCTTTGCCTCTGCAACAGCTGCCTCTCTGAGCATGGCCCTCCCATGGGCCTCTACAAGCTCAGCCTCTCTGAGCGTGCTCCTCTCGTGGACTGCCAAAAGCTCAGCCTCTAGCTTAGTGGCCCTCTCATGGGCTGCAACAAGCTCACCATCCCTGAGCGCGCTCCTCTCATGGACTGCCAAAAGCTCAGCCTCTAGCTTAGTGGCCCTCTCATGGGCTGCAGCAAGCTCACCATCCCTGAGCGCGTCCCTCTCGCGGGCCGCCAGAAGCTCAGACTCTAAATTAGAAAACCTTTCATGTGCTGCCACAAGCTCACCCTCCCGGAGCACGTCACTCTCACGGGTCACCAAAAGCTCAGAATCAAGCTCGACAATCCTCTCCTGAGCAGTAATAAGCTCCCTCTGCACAAGGCTAAGATCCAGCTTCAGCTTGTCTTGATTATAGGCCCTTGAAAGCAAGCAGATGGAGGAAGTCGAAACCTAAAAAAAAAAAAAAAAAGGAGTCAAAAACACAGGAAACGACTGGAGAAAGGGAAATAGCAGACCCTTACCTGAGCCAGACCTTCCAAATACGTGTTGACGATATTATCAGTGCCCGAAGCGCTAAGCTCAGAAACTTCTGGCCCAAACACAAACCTCCCAAGCCTTGCCCTGATAGCTGCTGGTCTCCCCATCATAGCACCAACCCAAATCGGCACTTGGGTAGAAGTTCCTGAACAAGGAGGAGACAAAGGAGGGGTAGCACGAGGAGAGGATAAAGGTGGAACAGATGTGCCTGGCAAAGAAGATTCTGGAGCAGCAGTTGGAGAAGTTGCCAGTTGAGAAGGAGCCACCGTGGAAGCCACATGGGGGGCATCATCTATCCTTATCACTTTGGAAGAAGAAGATTCTGGAGTAGCAGTTGGAGAAGTTGCCAGTTGAGAAGGAGCCACCATGGAAGCCACATGGGGGGCATCATCTGTCCTTATCATTTTGGAAGAAGGAGGGCTCCTGCTAGAAAAACGGGATACCACCACCCTCTTGCTCGCTGCAAGAAATAGAGAAGGGTTTAAAAAAAAAAAAACAAAAAAAAAAGAAAAAAAAGAAAGGGGAGAGGAAACTAGCTCACCCTTTTTCTTCGAAGAGGAGCTGCCAGATTTCTGAGATGGAGCTACAGCTCTAGTATTCTTGGGCAGGAGAACTCCCAAATCTTTACAAGGGCAAGCTTTGACAGCCTCCAATTTCCACTCCTGGTCCCGGGAAAGCACATGTATATCTACATAGAAAAAGTGAGCACACACACAAAAAAAAAAAAAAGAAAAAAAGAAGAAGTGTGCAGCATACCGGGCTTTTTAGCAGCACCCCAATGTGTTGGCACCAAAACTCTGTCGGCTTCTGAAGCCCATTCTCCACCAATAAAGAAGAAACAAGATTTCCAGCCGCCGCAATTAGAGCGCATCCCTGTAAGCACTGCACCACTCCGCGCGGTAAAATAATACCATCCCCTATTCGGTGTAGGGGTTTCGCTCAAATTATATGCTGCATGAAACTCCATAGGGGAAGCATCCTCGTGGTGCACCTTTCTCCATAAGGCAAGAAAACCGAGCAGGACTCTCCAACCGTAAGGTGCTAGTCGCCCCGGGGTCAAGGAGAAATAATGCAAAACTCGACAAATGGGGGAGGACATGGGAAATCTTAACCCAGCCTCAAGCATCTCCCCGTAGACAACAATATCCCCGGAAGAGTCATCGCAAGCAAACTCGCCCAACTCAGCCCGACGACACAACACGGTCGGAGGGATGCGATAAGTGAAAACAAGCCTAGAAACATCTTCATCTGAGCAGAACAAACTATGAAGGGTGCTCACCTTAGACCCGTCATCATCAGGTCCCACTTTGCCATTGCGTTTCTTCTTCCGAGGCCTTAAGGAGTAGTCCAAATCACCATTGGGAGAGTCTTGAAGAACTTGAATCGGGGGAACTACAACAGGGGCTTGATCATCAAGGGCAGCACCCAAAGCTTCCCTACTACTTGCAATGTCTAGCCCAACGCCTGAAAGTGTGCCTGACTGTTGTTGCTCATCAAAACAAAGTTGCCCAGTAGCTTGAAGGGTGCTTGGCCCTTCAATATTGCACAAAGCAGAATTTTCGGCGCCCAAATCAGCACCTCGAGTGAGAATCTGATCAGCCCGTGCTCCCAGGCCACTGCCTAGCTCTCCCTGACAAACCTTGGACTGATTTTCAGCGCCCCTCGATGGAAAAATGCTGCTGCCCAGCGTTCCAAAGCCGCCCAGCGCAGCAGATCTGAAGCTATCCGGGACAGCACAAGCAGCAGCTAGGCTGCTGCCCAGCGCACCTGGGCTGTCCAAGACAGCAAGGCCAGCGCCCAGGCAGCTGCCCAGCGTGCCTGGGCTTTCCAGGACAGGAGGAGCAGCGCCTAGGCAGCTGCCCAGGCCCCCAGCGCGCGCAGAGCAGCCGCCCAGGCCCCCAGCGCGCGCGCGCGCGCGCTGCCCGTCTCCCCTTCCAGCCTGCCGTCACTGCCCAGGCCCCCAGCGCGCGCAGAGCCGCTGCCCAGGCCCCCAGCGCGCGCGCGCGCGCGCTGCCCAGCTGTGCAGCCGCGCGCCCAGCGCGCCTTCGCTGCTGTCCAGCCGCCTCCCTGCGCAGCCCAAGCCATTCCTCGCGCCGCCCATCTCCCCTTCGCTGTCCAGCTTTTCAATTTCAGATCCACAGCTTCCTTCAACCCCCACCAATCCCTCTTCAATCGACATAGTTCACTTGAGAAGCTCAACTAGCAAGGAAGAAATCACACTCTTGAAAGGACTCAAGGAGAACACACACTTTGGCTTCAACAAAATGGGTAGGACTTGAGTTCCCAAAATTTTCAAGAGGTGGGTGCTCAACCTTAAAAATAAGTGAAGTGGTAACATGAAGAAGAAGACTATATTTATAGTCTAGGGTTTTTCAAAAAGAGGAAAAAAAAAGCCCAAATTGACTATTATGGGCCCTCTTCAAAATAAAGTAGGCAAATAGAAAATTATGGGCCCTCTTCAAAACAAAGTGGCCCAAAAGAAAGTTATAAGTCATTTTCAAAACAAAAAGGCCAAACAAAATATTATGGGCCATATTTAAAATAAAATGGAAGAGACTCAAAAAAATAAAAATAAAAATAAAAATAAAAATAAAAAATGTAATCAATGCCTCCTTCTCCAAGTCTCCTTGGACATGGGGCATTGGGGGGCAAATGATGGGTTAAGCCCAAGTAGTCCAATTTATGTATTAAAGCCCAACCCCGGTTGAGGAGCCCAACCTCATTGTGAATCCACCAAGTCCAAGACAGCCCAAGGCCGGTTAGACTCCTTGCTTAGCACGTCACCAAGAAGAGAGCACGAGAAGTTTATCTGCACCGCCTTAAAGAGCCCAAGGCCGGTTAGACTCCTTGCTTAGCACGTCACCAAGAAGAGAGCACGGGAAGTTTATCTGCACCGCCTTAAGGAGCCCAAGGCCGGTTAAACTTCTTGCTTAGCACGTCACCAAGAAGAGAGCACGGGAAGCTTATCCGCACCACCGAAGGAAGGAAACGGTCCAATCTTTGACCACGTTTCATGAAGAGCTCCCCAACCTCTTCCTTCCGTTGAGGATAAGTCGTGATCTCCACCAAAGATAATCTCTAAGCTGCGATAAAGAAGCCTTGAGGATATGTCATGATCTCCACAAGAATGATATCTTAGCTACTATAAAATGGCTCTAATCCGGGAGAGGAAGGACACATGCTCCATCAGAGACTTACAGAAGACGAACCGACTACCGGAGATTACTATTTTCTTTGATTCTCCATTCTCCCTCTCAAAGCTTGTATCTCCATTCTCCATACCTTTGAATCAATAAAATACCCGGCGACTGAAGCCATTGAAGAGTGGACGTAGGTCGAATTGACTGAACCACTATAAATTGTGTCTTCTTTAATTCTTTCATTGATTTCACTGCATTTATTATCTACACTTGACAGGTGGTGTGCAAAACAATTTTTGTGCATCATCAACTGTGCACACAAGAGCAGACATGGACGACATGAGAGCAGATGACCCCGAAGAGGATGGTCCTGCGGCTGATCACTCTAGTCTCAGAACCCTAGCTCACTCCCCCCAACTCATAGCAGACCTCTTACTACTACTGGTCTTTCCTATGGCTCTGATCTCTAGAGGAGTCAACTTTTTAAAGGCATACATCTTTACCTTGAAATGGCTGCACATCCGAGTGACTAGATTTCCAAAAAAGGAGGTACACTTTCAGCTTCCTAGCTTGAGCAAATTCCTTCATCACCTCCCAAATGAAGAGTGCAATGTCTAAAGCCATCCCAGTCATCACAGCATCCAAGAGAGTGAGCTTTTATTGTTAGGGTTCATCTCGACTCCCCTTGGGAGTAGGTTATAATGCAAAATCTTATTCATCATCTCATACGAATGTCTGAGGCCCTCGACTTGGACTGTTCCCCTAAATTGAGTTGGGTCCTCATACATCAAAGCCACATAATCTGGGATGGACTTGACCCTAAGAATATTGTGGGGATACACAGGGGTAGAGGGAGGTGGCCTCTCATACTTCATCAGGGTGGTGATCACAGTTGGGGTCACATCAAAAGTCTTGCCCCTAACATTAGCTCTCAGAATCGCCGTATCCTTATCCACCACCTTGAGTTTTTGGTAAAACTCCTGACATAACCCCAAGTTGAAACCAATCACGGGTTCGAACCAAATTCCAATCCCGTAGGCCTCAATGATCCTCATAACCTCGTTGTTTGGACCTAGAGATACCTTATCCACGAGCCTTTCACAAGTCACGTTGTTTTAAAAGATGCTTTGGTTACGAGCATCGTTCCTGGCCTTCTTCCTCCACTCATTTTGGTCTACACTAGACCCTTCCCTGCTTCTCTTGTAGGCACTCGCACCCTCGGGCTATGGAGAACTTGACCCGGTGTGCTTGGTGTGAGCCATGCAAAGCAACAGTGCTTCGAACACCACAAGCGACAAGAAAGCCAAAATTAACCCCTCAATCGGGTCCATAACATCACAGACGGTTCTCCCATAGCGAGCCATTGCAAACATTTTGGGACTTTTGAAAAGAGTAAGGGAGATTAGGGCATGGAAAATTTTTGGCAAAACTAGGGTTTACAAGATGAACTCCTTAAATCTTCACTAAAATCCACTAAATCAACAGCCCAAACAGTGAAGGATGAGACATTTAAGAATGAGACATTTAAGGCAATTGGCAAGTTGTTTTGAAGTTTAAGAATGATTGGAGGGGAAGAGAAGGGCTTGAGAACTTGTAAGTTAGGGAGATAATGAACAATCTCCTGAAAAAATTCGATTAAAACCCTAATTTTGACATTTTGAACAAAACCTACCGGCAGGTCGATGCCAAAACTACCAATAGGTTTTACTCAAGTGAGCAAAAACTACTAGTAGTTTTTGATATGTTCAGGACCAGTGTGCAAAACCTACTGGTAGTTTTATGTACAAAACTATCGGTAGGTTTTCACTTATTTGCAAAAACGAGTGCTCTCCACTTTACTTCAACTCCTACCCATTCTAGCACTTTGTTTATGACCTCTACTCCACCAAAACATGTGCTACACTTATAAACCACAATTTGAACCATCATGCCCCAAGTCATTATCGAAATTGTGATACGATTTACTTTGATGATTTCAAAACACAAGGTATAGATTTTTACCTTTAACTACCAAAATGAACACCCAAAATGTAAGACACATATTCAAATAAAAAAGGCATTCCTAATTCCCACAAATATCAGAAACTTGAGCTATATTCCCCTATCCTTTAAGCATAGGGCTACTTAACACATCGTTCAAATGACCGAACCAAGCACACATGAGCATCACCATAGTTTTAAATACTAGTCTAGAGTATGCACCTACACATTCATTTTCAAATTCGTGTGCGTGTGAATTAGATATGTAATTTAAGCATTTACACAATAGAATTCACATTCGAATGGCTAGCCAAATTTAGGTTCGATGTAAAACTCACCAAAGGTCTCTCTTAACAATGAATCACACTCTAGTTTTCCTGGCATATATACACTCCATGTATATATGTGAGATAGAATCTTGTGCACAAAATGAAGTATGCTCACATATAATCCGAAAATGAAGTTCATGCATGAAAATGAAACAACCTTGACATAATCTCATGAAAGGAATGCTAGGGCACTAGATAGCAAACTAACTTCTCTTTTTCTTTAAAAGTATGCATCTCCCATTGCTTCTCTAGATTATTTAGGACTTTCAAAGGTTATAATGGGGCCTTGGGGGTGATATCTAGGTAAAATGAAATGAAGGAAGGAGGACAACAAAGAGGGCTGTTCCAAGTGAATGCTATTGTTTCAAAACATCTCCCTTTTCATGGGATTTTCATTCTAACAGCATCACTACACTCTTTGTTTCTTTTTCTTAACATTTTCCTTTTATTTTTGTCATTCTTTTCTTCTTTTCACCCCTTGTTCTCCTTTTCTTGGATTTTTATTCTTTTTCCATTCAACTTTTTGAGTTTCAACATCATTCATCTCTTTTGTTTAAGTTTCCAACATACTTCCTTCTCTTTTATGATCACTCATATTTAGCTCTAGGAACAACCAAGGTAAGGTAGATTTTTATCATTTTGCACTGGCTTGGTCAAATGTGTGGC
>CAUOFW020002292.1:0-58422 GCA_963454935.2 Ilex paraguariensis
AAGCGCCCACAGTTTCAATTGCACGTCGAACTTGCTTTCGTCCAACATTGCTTCCATTTTCAGAAGACAGGGAGGATTGAAGTGAGGATTCTGAGATTAGGGTTTTAATTACAGTAGAGACCGTAGGGGTTTTCTATCATGTAGGGGTTTTCTATCGGGAAAATTGGAAGAATTTATATCGAATTACACTTATTTGTCAAAAAAATACATAAAAAAAAAAATATAGGATAATTAAATATTTAATTTTGATACTTATTTATATGTAAGTATATTATTTGAATTTTATTGATTTTTTTGTGACATTTTTATCCTCCATTAATCCATATATATTTAATGCATTACTTTTCTTTAGAAAATGGTGAATTAAACATCTTCTAATTTTATTAGAAAACTTTAATACATACATATATATATACTTGTTTGGATTTCAAAATTTGTATTCATATATATATGTATATAAATTATATTTTAATGCTTATATATATATATATATACTTATGCATGTATGTGTATACTTGTTATTAAATCTCTTATCTAAATTTTGAATTATCTTTTAATGCACGATGATTTTATTTTTAAATTAATTTAATATCCGAATAGTGTAATAGTGTAACAAAAATAGTATAACAATAAAAGTGTAACAATATAACAATAATAATATAACAAGCTATTTACACAAAATATTGTATTATTACATTTTGTCAAACATATAGTTTCATATAATTTATTTCAAAATAGTCCATCTCCGTTTTAAATTTGTTACCACATACACAAAACTACTGAACACTATTTTTGTTACAGTGTATTTGTTACACTGTTTTTGTTATACTATTACATTATTAGGATATTAAATTAATTTAAAAATAAAACCATTTTCAAAAATAAAAAAATGTTTGAATTAACGTATATTAAATATAATTTGAAAACAAAATTATTTTCCAAAAAAAAAAATATGAATGAATCAATGTGTATTAAAGATAATTCAAAATTTATATAAGAGATTTAACAACAAGTATATATATATATACACACATATTTACATATATTAACAAATACACATGAATCAAGGTACATTAAATACATATTTATAAGTATTAACAAACAAAATTTGAATCAAGGTGAATTAAATCTAAGAGATTTTGAATTAAATAACCGTAAAATAGCATTTATGTCTTTGTAACTCAGTTGTGTACTTTTTTTAAAAATATTTTATTTTATATATTTTTTGTCAAATAAACCTAATTAGATATACCGACTTCTAAATAACCTGTTTTCTATCTGTACTAAGCAATTAGACCGTGTTAAAACTTGGTGGGCTTTTGTTGTCGTTGGGCTCAACTTCAACAAAATTTTCTCGGCCCAGTAATATTGGCTTTAATTCGTTAATTGGATGAGCTTCGCTCCATTTTGTATCCGGTTCCTCTTTATACAATCATATAAACAACGAGAGCCCTAATCTTATTAGGGGAGTACTTGGTATCTTTGGTATTCTTGCACTTAATTTGAAAGTAGCTCAAGTGGTAATAGAAAATAAGTTATAAACTTAGACATCTTGAGTTTGAATCTTAACAATTCTTTAGGATCAGGTCATAAAAGATTTATCTCTATTGGATATCCTAGTCCCGTCATGAATGACCTACTTCTGACCAGACCAGGAAAAGAACATGTAAGTTAACCTGAACACCCCTGGACAGTTAAACCAAAAAAAAAAAAAAATTCTTGTACTTAGAGATACAACTTAGGCAGGGTCGACGGAATCAACTTGATCTCAACCCAAAAATATCTAAGACCAAACATAAATTTTTAAAATCCGAGCTGAATTTGGATGAAAACTCTCAATCCAATTTAAAAGTTTTAGACAATATTTCAAGTTGGGAATACAGAACTTGGGGGCCCAGTCCAAGCCTGTTCCAAATTCATTTCAAAATTCGTGAGAGATATGTAACTTTGGAACAGAAATTTAAATTTCATTCTGAAAATTGAATTCGAATTTCAGCTCGAGTTGTGTATTTCAAATTTAATCTCAGTTTCAAAACTTAAGTATCAACTATACTTGTGAACGGTTTGAATTAAAGTTCGTGTTTGGATTGAATTCGGATCGGGTAGTTTATGACTTAAAGGTAAATGTTAATTGATCTATTTGTCAGTCCAATCCATCCGAATTACCCCAAAGTCCTACATATGATGTCACCTCAAAGTGCCAACCAGATAGACCAAGTCTCCAAGTACTTGAAACTTCCTTTTTCTTCACACTTCAGTATGGTAGCAATCACACACATCACTATGCCTGTTTTTTTTTCTTGCTATACCACCAAACTTCGGAATATAAAGTAGAGGCATTAGGCCCAAATCATTGTCATATAGATTTGACAATCGTGTTAGATTTTTTCGATTTATATCGATATATTAGTGAGTTAATATCAAAACTACTTAAACTCGTATACAAATCATTTATTATAAAAGTGAAAATTGTAAAGTTAAATACGATTCGTTTATTAAATGAATTACGTGACTCAACTCAAAAAGTCTTAATTTTACAGTAAATTAGGTCATCTATTAAATAAGTAATCGATAGCAAACAGATAATCGAACAAGTAATCGAGTGATAAATGAGTTAAGACACTCTTCCGAACACGACTTATTTAATATGTGAGTTAAAAAGGGCCAACTATTTATGATCCGAATCCATTAAAATCAAATTCAAATTCATTAATTTCATGGTAATTAGTATCAATTAAATCAGATTGTGTTGAATTTTATGAGCCCTACTGTCATATCTGCTTGATTGATCAATAATATGTCTAAGGCCACTGCCGTGTAGCATAAAATTGACACACAGGTTTCGAGGTATCAAGAACCAAAACTTATGGCTGGTTAAGTGACGTATCGATCAAACTTCTTATTCTGAAGTTAAAGGTTTGAGTATTTGAATTTATGTTGAAATTTAGTGATCGACCGCTATGATAGCGTAGCTAAATTCATTTTTTATAAGAGTAAGAACATCTCTAATAATGCTATCTAAAATAACTACTTAAAATATATTTAAATATTACATTATCTACTTTAACTAATCATTTTTTCAAATTCACTTTAACAACGCTATCTATTTTAACTAACCACTTCAACTAACTTTAACTAAATTTTAATAATAAAATTTAAAAAATAACAATTCAACTATATATTATACAAATTCAATCAATTATAGGCTACAGGAAAAAAACCACCTCCCAAATATTACTGCTTCCAAACCAAATTCTCTCAAATTAAATCACAAAATTCAAAACAAAATCACTTCAAATTATCAAGATTTTTTAGGGGTTTTGCTGAATTTTTTGGGAGTTTTAATGAAAATTTGGGAAGAGTTTACTGGATTTTTGAGAGATTTTGTTGGATTTTTAGGAGATTTTGTTGAAATTTTTGGGGGTTTTGTTGAATTTTTGGAGGGGTGTTATTGAATTTTTGGAGGAAATTTTACAGAGTTGGCGATGAAGACAATGCCACCGTCTCTTCCAACACCACTTGCCACCGTCTCTCCCAACACCACCTGCCACCACTATCTTCTACACATGGACATACAGATCCAAACAACACATCACAAAACTGATTCATCAATTGAACAATTGAAGAAGAAGGTATGTGCTATGCTACGTGGCCACAAAACTAATGAACATTGAACTTTTTAATTAGATCCTTCTCTCAATCAAATGTAAACTATGGTACAATCTATACCGGTGGAGCCTTCTGCAATGAAGCTTTCAGTCGGCGGTGTTGTGGAGAGCCTTCTGCGATGAAGCTTTAGATGTGGTGCGATGAAGCCTTCTATGCTATGGAGCTTCAGTGAGAGAGAGAGAAAGGGCCAGCGAGGGAGAAGTGGCAGCCGATGAAAATGGGGTTATGGAAAATAGATGGGAATAGCTGGTCTCTTTGAGCCAGATTTTAGGGGAAACTATCTAAAATAACTAAGGGGAGGAGTTTACCTAATCTATTGGAGGTACTCTAACAAACACGAAAAAGGGTCTCATAATTATTCAGTAAAAATTTATCGGGATGATCTCTGAACACTCTCTTTTATCCCTACTATTTTTCAAAGAGCAAAAGAAAAAACACTCATCATCAAATAATGACACCCTATCCATCAATCTCACCATTAATGATAAGTAATTTTAAGGATTAATTTCAAAATGAGTGCTTACTGAAAGAATTAAACACTACGTTTTTTACTTTTTTTCCAAAATCGTTTGAAGCCAATTGATTTTCTGCAAATAGAAGGAAATGGAGAATTTTTTTTAAATCATGGAGATCCAAATTCCTCAAAGGATGTGACATAGGTCAACTCCACCCCTTAGGATTGGTGGTAGAAGTTAGTTCAATGTGAAATATAGAACTTAACTTTGAATAATGTCTCGTGCACAGTAGCTCCCTTTCGGTCCATTTTAACTACAAGATATCTCCAAAATGGGTAAAAGAAACTTTGTTTCCTAAGTGGAAGTCATGTACTGCAGCAATAGCCGGACTTCATGATAGATCAGTTATAGGAAGCAAACTTAAAATTGTAGCAAAAGTAGACCAACTCATAGCCAAAGCTCTAGCTGCAGGGCAAGTTATGGAACGGGCTCATGACAAACGATGGCCTCGTGTGCTCGTAGAAAGGGACTTACAGATAGCCGTTCACTCTATCATATTCTTTCATGTCAAATCTTATTGGTCTGCGCTTTTAATTTTACAGAACATAAAAGACATACTTCAACATCTTTTGGAATGAAAATTTGTACATACATACAGGGATGCAAATGGTGCAACTCATGAATTAGCGAGATGGGGACTTGCTATGGGTTATACTAGTTCACTCCAACCGGACCAATTGCCTAATTCGACAAAAGCTCAAGTGGAGTTGGATGCACACCCTCCTCCCTAGATTATATTAAGATGTATTTACTTACTGTCTTTTAATTTACTGTATTTACTCTTGAATCTTATTTTCAATTATATATAAAAAAAAAACATTGTTTCCTAAGTTATGATTCAACCATATTGTGATGAAATCCTGTGTGTTTGAGGCAATAAAGAGTTGTTTGGTATGTGAGTTTGGGGGGTTTGGGAATATGGGTTGGTAAGTAAACTCCCTTAATCCCATATTTAGCAACCATGAAGTAAGGATAAGATTTCAAACTCGACCTATTCATGGTCCAGTCATGAAACCCAAGGGGGATGAGTTTCATTCGTGGGTTTGGGGATTTAACATACAAATGATATTTATACCCCTATATATATCATATATACAAATTAATTGAGGGACAAAAAAGTCAAATATATACAAATATATTATCATAATAATAATATATCCTGCACATACCAAACATGAGCATGAATAGCATTAACCCCCTCAAACTCATCTTTGAATCTCATCTTTAGTCAAACCCGAGTTTAAACAATCCAATTCAAACCCATTATAAAAAACATATCAAAAGAAGATTCTTGTCTATAGTAAATTTTGTAAAAGATAAATGATAAATATCATTAACCCAACTTTGAAAAGAAGATTCTTGAAATTAAAGTCACAACACACCGCTTGGGTATGAATTCATTCCTTTTAAAAACATTTTTTTTTATTCAACGATTAAGGACATTTAAATCAGTTTATACGTACATCGATTATTTTCTTCTCTAATCTGGTTAAAAACACGCTAGATTAAGATATTCACAAAAAATAATTTAATTTAAGAAATTATCAAGGTACAAATTAATTTTAGTTTTACAAATGTAAAACTGCTCAAAAAATCTTTGACAGGCCAGTTCTCACAAAAAATCTGCAAGAGAAGCCCGCGTAACAACCCCCCCCCCCCCCCCCCCCCCCCCCAACTCTGGTGAAGCTCAGATCTTCATAAAATTTAGGCACCCATGAGGTTATAATCGTTCCAATCATGCGAATTTAGATTCTAATACAAATCTCATATACATACAAACAGTCACAGTTAAACCATCCTCATTGATTAAACTCATTCAGATATTATACAAGTAAAGATAACTCGGATTCACGACATATCAATTTACATCTCGTCTCTTATTCGACCAATCCGTGCCATCCTCTGATCTTACTACACGTATAGTCCCTATATCTTTGAAAGCATCAGCTCCTTGAATCAAAATGGAACTGCCCAGATCAAGATATGCCGGATTGTTACAGAGCATGGATGAGGGTGGGTCTTGACTCTTGACAGTGACGCAGCCCTAAAATTGCTTGATTGTGCTCCGGCGTCTCGAGTATCTCCAAACTCTGCAATAGTGAGAGTCTCATGCACTAAACTACTTCATATCTACAACACCATGGATCGATGTGACGATTCCCGATTCAATCTGAAATGGAATGATCATGCCAACACAGGAAGCATAGAAACACAGCGCCTGAGGATGTAGAACCTGGTTTTCTGCTGCTTCACCACCGCCAAACACCGCTTCCGCAAGCCGGATTTTCGGCCAACTTTCCGGCGATCACCCAAGGAGGGGATGAAGTAAGAAATGGTCATGGCGGCCGGAAGGTTTTGGTGGGTATGGATATGGAAGTAGAAGCAGAGATTGAGGTTGAAGCAACCAATTGTTTGTTATATAGACCTGGTCTTAGACGCTATGGTGTGATGTGGTCCCATTTTTTTTAGGGAAAATTTTAACGACACCTCCTCTAAATTTTGAATAATTTTTAATGACACATTTTCTATTTTTTGAATTTTCAATAATATCCTTTCTAGTTTAATTTAAACATCACTAATACCTTTTACCATTAAACCATTAAATAGAATACAATTTTACTAAATTATTCATGATATATTTGAGGATAAATTTCATCTACACTCCTCTAGATAAACATATCTTCAATAAAATTTCCTTTAAATAAATATATCTTCAATGAGACCTCCTTTATTTTCTAATTTTAATGGTAGGGGATGTTAGTGATGTTTAAATTAAACTATAAAGGGTGTTATTGAAGATTCAAAAATTAGAAGGGGTGTCATTGAAATTTTCTCTTAATATTTTTAATCCGATAAGGGTTTTATTGAAGATTCAAAAATTAGAGGGGTGTCTTTGAAGATATGATAAATTATAAGGGATGTGGTTAAAATTTTTCCTTTTTTTTTTTTAAAGTTAGATGTCATGTCATTGAAAACAACATGTGTTTCCCTCGACATATCTATCCTCGTGAATGTTTTTTTTTTTTTTTTTGGGGGGGGGGGGAGAAATATTAAAAAGTATTTTTAAAAATTATTAAATTCCTACATATACCACATTTTTTTATACATTAATTGTCCCAATAAATTACTATAGTACTGTCCCACACACGTACCAAATTTATGTTGGACCTTATACAAAAGAAAAATGTTATTTAGACCTAAAATTTGGACTTAATTTGCTGACATAATGATGTAGTTTAATAAGAATCATTGGATTAACACCAAGTTCTAATGTTTGATGAGGCCTACAGTCAATCCAAAGATTACAGTAAATTAGATCAATAAATTTAAGTCAAATTTTTAGGTTTCAATAGATTTGTTTGGTTAGTGAGAGAACGGTGGAAAATGGGGAAAGAGGAAAAAAATAAAAAATCTATCATTTGTTTAGCAGGAAACAAATGTTTATCGGGAAAAAAAAAATTTCGCATGATCAAATTTTTCCATATTTGATGATTTTTTATTTTCTACAAAAGTGTCTCTCCACACAAGAGATAAATCTATGGGTGATACGTTTTGTGGGATATTTGAATCCCTAACTAATCTCTCATGAGAGGATTATCAAGGTGATTAAACTACCTCTAGGTTAACCCTTTGAGTTTAGACAACTATATCTTCTTGCTTAAATATAATTTTCAAAAGCACTAATTCTCTAAATCCTACAATATGAGAAATAAAACAATTCCTCTATTTACTTTATGATTTTAAATGAATTAAAATGGACAGAGAAACTATGAAAAAAAAATAATAATTAATATTTCCATAATGGGTTACAACTAGAATAAAAAATAAATAAATTGATGGAGTCTCAAACTAATTTAAAGCCAATTATAAAGTATGATACTTGATTATTCTAATCTATCATTTAATGATTTTTTTAAAGGAAAATAACAGTGACAATTTTTTAAAAAAAGATTAAAAAGCAAAAGAGAAGGAAGAAGATAAGTAGATAAGGGCAAAGAAGAGACGTGAGGTGTGGGAAAACCCAATATGGTGGGCCATGTCAGTCTCCACCAGTCATTTTTCGTTTGGTTCTAAGGAGATGCCACGTCCTGTGTTTGTCTTTGTCTTTGTCTTTGTTGACCACGTTTGTTTATTTCTTAATTAGATTTGGGCCAACGTCGGCCCATCTTACCAAGGTTCAATTCACCACACTCTGTTTGTCGCTATCTCTGTTGTTACCAAGTACCAGCATTTTGAAAATCTCCGAGCCGACATCCTTAAAGTCGAGGAATGGCCGACATTCTCAAAAAACAAGGAGGCCCGAAATTAAGAAAACATGTTTCATCAATAATAAAAATGAGGGAGATTGATCGGGATAACAGAAAAAAGGTCTCCATGGATTTCAGGTAATGAAGACACTATGATATTATGAGCCGACAATTACAGATAATTCTATGTACGATACATGATGTTAGAAATAGATGTCATGATTATTGGTCTCGTGACAAAAAAAACCGACTCAAACGATTAATAGCCACTTCTTATAAATACATATGATTAAGTTGCATACAAAGAGTCTCTCGATTACACACATACATACTTTTACCGTTCCTAAATATCTGTTGTTTAGGGTTTTTATACTGGAATTAAAGAAGCTATTAAATAATTCTAGTATGAGTAAAAAATAATTGCACAAGACTAAAATATTCTTATTTAATACATATTGGGAAGGAAGGGAATATGAAAGACACTTAACCTACACTTAATCTATTAAGCACTTACTGAAAAACAGAAATAAGGGTAAATTTGAAAGAAAAAATATTAATTATACTTTAATTTCATAAAATGACAGATATTGTGGAATAAAAAAATTTAAATAAAATAACATATATTTAAGAACGGAAAGAGTAATATACCATAATCTTTCTTTACATTGTAATCATCACTCTAGTGACACCCTTTTTTGTTTAATTTCAAGTACAATAATTTATGTAACAATTTCTCTTTGTCGGTTATGTTATGGTCTTTTTCCCAAATTATCTTAAATTCTTAGTTCAGTCGCTGTTTGCGAAGGAAACAGTTTAAGTTTTTGCTCGTCAAGGTAGGGGAAAAAAAATTTAGAAATAGTCTTATGCTTCGTTTCAATCATCTAAGCAAACACGATTTAAAAATTTTACCTTAATTCGAATAAGTAAGATCGTAAGTGTTTAGAAGCTAAATCATTTAAGAATTTGGCACATCCGCAATCCAAAATTCGCCAAAAATACTATTATTTTTTTTATTAAATTTATTTATGTTTAATTTGGGAGAAAGAATACTTAATATTATCAGATATATTACATAACCAAAAAAAAAAAGAGTTTTATAATATCGTATAATATGGATATTATTGCAGTGCAAGTTAAAGATGAAATTTTTAATACACAATAAGTTCAATCAAAATTTATTTTATTGGGTCGTTGTCAAATTGCCAGACCTATTGGATCGTGATTTTTTTGTATAAATATTAGATAATAAATAATATTTTTTGGTACCATACGCAACACTTACTGTGAATTCCATTTCTAAAATCTCATGTGGGACCAGTCTTATCCTTGAGGAAGTGGCAAAGCGACTTGATGCCTAAGATTATAGGGTAATGCTACGTGGACTTAAAAAGTAGATTTAAAAATTAGACTTGATAATTTAAATCATTGAATATCAACATTATATATGTGTTGATAATCACTTTAGGATTAATTACATTAAAGGCCCTAAAATATATAATTTGTATTATTTTGGTCCATAATATTTTATTTATATCATTTTGATCCCTAAAAATATTGAATATATTTTTATGTAGTCTCTCGAACAGATAACTTTTAAAATGCTAACGATTTTTTATTATAAATTTGTCACGTAATATCTAAATATGGACAGAAAATATTTTAGATAGCTCTTAACAAATATTTGGGTAACTCTTGGCCAAAAATGTGTAATATGAGTAGTCATCGACAAAAATTTGGATAGCTCATGATCAAAACTGTGTAATTTAGGTAGTTATTTAACCAAAATTTGGATGCAAATTTAATCAAAAGTTATTCAAATTATTATTTTACTTATATTTAAGTATTATGTGACAAGTTTATAATAAAAAATCGTCAGTAATCTGAACTGTTTACTTGAAAAATCACATAAAAATATATTAAATATTTCAAAGACTAAAATGATGTAATTAAAATATTGAGAATCAAAATAAGACAAATTAAATACTTTGGAGACCTCTAATATAATTAATCCTTCTAGTGATAATATTTTTTTTCCAACATAAGTATGAATCTGGGCCTACAATTATTACTACATATAACCTCATTTCTACGCAAGTATTGAAACTTATCAATGGGTGGTATTAAAATGAAGCGAGAATTACACTTGGGCCCTCTGAATTTGTCACTTAATCACTCAGATCCTCTGATATTTGAAATATTACATACAAACCCCTTAAAATTTGTACGCGCATAACACTTAGACCTTACTGTAACTATATCCGTTAATAAATTACAACCAAACCCCTTGAAGTTTGTAAACATATATTATTTAGAACTCTTAAGTTTAAAATGTTATAGTTAGACCAAAAATACTTCAATCAAAGATAATTAAATAAAGTATCAAATATTTTAAATTTTATAATTAAAATTCATGATCTATTTATCTTTTATTGAAATAAAATTAAAAATAAAACTTCAATTTTTTCTTAAAAATTGTAATTAGTAAATAATTATATTTTCTATTGAAATTTAAATTGGTCGTTTAAACGACCAAATTAAAATATTAAACTACCCCAATTAAAGTTAAAAAATATTGTGTTCATTACAATTTGACCCCTTATTTAATTTTTTTAGTTATATATTAATTATGATTTTTTTTAAACTAAATTTTTATTTTTGATTTTTTTCAATAAATGACATAATAGAATATGAATTTTGGATGAAAAATTTATGTTCTATTATGAATAAATTAGACCTCTTATTTAATTTTTCGTTCTATTCCAATAGATAGTATAGTTGTATATTAATTATAATTTTTAAATAAAAAATTAAAATTTTAATTTTAATTTTATTTCAATAAATGATACAATAGAATATGAATTTTAGTTGTAAAATTTAAAATATTTGATGTGTTATCTTTGATTGAAATATTTTTTGTCTAAATATAATATTTTAAACTTAAGGGATCTAAATATTATATACCTACAAACTTCAAGGAAGTCTAAGTATAATTTATTAATGAATATATTTACAATATATTTTTAAGTGTTACACGCGTACAAACGTCAGGGGGTCTGTGTATAATATTTCAAATGTCAAGGAATATAAGTGATTAAGTGACAAGGAGTCTGGGCGTAATTCTCCGTAAATTGAATGAATTGGAATTATAACTAAAATTATTGATTGCACCCTTGAATCAAATCAAACACTTCATTAAACGGAGGATAATATTGTCAAAAACACTTCCTAACTGTGCATGGTGACATATAATTTAATGTCATAAGACTCACATCACATAACTCGCTTTTTTTTTTGACCTTTTTCTATCGAATCATTTTCAAATGTGGGATAAGATAAAAATATATCCCGGTATCATGCAAACTTACCCGCAAAATCTAATTTACTTTGGTTTAGATTGTCTATCAAAATCAATTTATCTTTCAATAGTGAAACTTACCAAATGATCCACTAGCATATTCTTGTTTGAGTGGTGTTCTTGTATATCCTTTATTTAGCATATTCCTTTTGTTTTTGGGATTCCAATCGTTTTAATTTCAAATGTAGTCATCGTTTGTCCAATTCAATCATTCATTCAAAGATAATTCTATTATATATTAGTGTTGGTGGGTGTATCCATGACATCTACTAAGAAGATATATTAAATTTGGAAAAGATCATTAGAATTGATCAAATGACATAATTTGAAATTGAAAGGATCCAGATCCTTCCTAATTATTTAATAGATCTCGTGGCACATACTATTGCACAATGTTTGTCTTAAAACTGCTCTAAAAGCTTGAGGTGTATTAGATGAGTGTTTTATCTAATATTTCTCCTCACCTGTGGTTTCTCTTCGATGATTCATTCATATACATTTATATTTATTGTTGTGTAGTAAGAGAGGAGATTGTGTGTGATTTGAACTTATAACCTCTAGATTCTTATACTAAGGTTTTTTTTTTTGCGGTTAGGAAAAAGGGGAAGGGACAATCAGTAAGTAGTAACCCTCATTGGATGTGACCATGAGAATCCCCTCATTGTCGAATTTCCAATTTTGAGTCATAGCTCTACTAACTCAGAAGGCAGCTCGTCACCACAACACTAACAAAGTCAAAAAAAAATCGTGTTACTCTTGTGAATCGAACCCTACTTAATAATCACATAGGAGTTAAAAACGACTCTAAACTGATACGGTTTATCACTAGACCACCGGCTCAGGTGGTAATCCCATACAAAATTGAAATTACCCTTTATTTTAAAAGTTTAAATTATTAGAGATGAGCATAATATAAAGATTTACCTAATAATATAGCACACAATGATGGAAAACTCGTGTCCGGAATAATAATTTTACTATAATATCAGTATATTTCTATAGAATTAATCGATTCATTGAAACACCAAGACCAAACTCTTATTTAGTATAAGATAGATATCTTCTCCTCATTTCTTATTCTGATTGGAAACAAATATTTGTTATAAATAAATTATTGTTATTATTTTAATATCAGTCTTCCACGATATGCTCAATAAAATATGTTTATTATGTTGTCATCTCATTATATTTGCACGGATTGAAATTCACTACATCACAATTTCTCTCAATTCTACTCCATGATAGAATAATTTACCGTGTATGAATAAAGGATCTACTGGTAAATGATCGATCTCATATGTATTAATAGGAGATGATCCAACGTTGAATAAAAATTGAGTAAAAAAACCATTAAGGGTGGTCCAGTTTGCCCTCTTACAAGGAAGAAGTTTACGGTTTGATACTTTTCATATCCCTTAAGGGTCAATCACCTTTGTTCTTTAAAGGACATGTCTTTAAATTAACTCGAATTACGATGACTGATTCAAAACTCAAGGAAAAAATCTCGAAAGAGTAGTCAACACAAGCCTAAATAATTTGTAATAAATAAAAAATAAAAAAATGAGTGAAAGTATAACAAGGAAAATCTACATCGATTTGCTGGGCGGGCGTAAAATAATTCCATTTTTATGTTTTTGGCGGTAGGTGAAGTGGTGGTTAGTGACCTTCCATACATTTTGGACGTTGCTGCATGTACATTGGGTCTCAATGAATCATACACGTTGGTATGACTTGGAAACTCTGGAGTTTAATAACGATGTTTCTAGAAGGCAGCCTAACGTTTAAGCCAACAATCAGTGGGCTGCTTCTAGATGGCAAGCTCTTAGAGAAGAGAATTTCTTGTAGAATTGTGTATGACCAAAAATGTTATATAATGATAAAACTTCTGACGCATGACACATTGACTTCTACTGCATAAGAATAAGCAACGTGGGGGCTAAAAAGTATGCAGTGGTTAGCCACTAGAGGCTGTACTTGGAGCATATAATGGGGCGTGTTCGGTTTGGGAGTGAAGGAACAAATAAGTAAAGACAGACCTAAACTTTCGTGTCTTACCTTCCAACCAGACGCAAGGGATCGGATTGGATTCACATTTCGAGCACTTCGAATTCGACTTGAAAACTCAGATTCACACCTATTAAATGTATAGGTTCAATTTCTATAGTTCATATTCAAGTTCATTAAAAATAAAATATTTATTTTTAATAATTCAGTTGGTAATAAATTTAATAAATTACATCTCAAATTAAACTAAATTTTGTCAAATAACCACTCAATTTTATCATACGTTTAGAACATTTCTAACATTAACTCAAATTTAAACTCAAATTTAAATTTGAGTTAAAATGATTCAAATTTTTTTTCTAACCTTAGACTCAAACCTATACTAAATTAAGGCAAAACTTACTTTAGACCTAAATTGAAACAGAATCAAATTCTATATCAAATTTCTAACGATAATTTTTTAACTTATCCAAAATTAAAAGACTTATTCTACTACTTGTTCTTTGCCTCTTCTTTATCTCTACTACGTTGTTTCCATTACCGACCACCACTGAAACTTTCACAAATCATTTAAAAGGCTGTAAGTTTTTTTATTTTCATATTCCATCTTCTTAATTTACAGTATTTTTCAAAACATTAATCTCACTCATCTTTTATACTATATTTTAAAAAAAAAAAAAATTTGAGAGAGAAAGGGAAAGAGGGAGAGAGACTTGAACCATTGACTTTAAAAAGACAAAATTTTACAAGATAAAGAATATCATTGGATCAAAGGCTCATTGATGTCATCTTTCATTCTATATAAACCCGAAGTCAACCCATCAAATTTTTTTTTTTATATTTTTTTATTAAATACCATCGATAATACAATTTTAGACCATCAATTCTTTTTTAAATTTTAAGCATTGGCTACTCACAAATTTACAAAATTTGTCATTTTATTTCTTCAATCTTTCATTTTTGTTAAAATATATTTTTTTGTGTTCTTCAAACTAGACCCATATCAAAATATTTATATTTTTTTCTTTTCTTTTTTTATCTAAATTTATAAAAAATGATAAGAGATTAAAACAATCATAAAATTCTAGAGTGATTTTTTTATTCCCATATAATGTCATATACATATTCATTTTTTTAAAATTATCTATTTGTGTAGAGATATGAAAGTTTTATTTTTTATTTTTATAAAATATAATTATTTTAATAACACAAAAAGATAAATTTTGGAATAATAAAGAAATTTTTTAAAATATTTGCGTAAATATTTGAATTTGTTTATTAGAATATTCTATATTAAATCAAATATTTACTTAAATTTAATTTTAAATTTAAGTCATTATTAGAGATGCTCTTACGTATAAATAGATAGCTCAAATGAAAAGTCTACTTATCCCAAAGAAAAACATTGTTTTCAATCGTTTTTTTCTTTCACTAACCTTTCCCGTTCCTTCCTTTCAAACCAAAAAAAGAAGGGAAGACAAGACATGCACACTCCCTCTACTTTTAAAAGTTCTATACTTTATTTTTTTTCCTGTCAAATTTTCCTCTACTTTTCTCCCAATCAAACAAGATAATAAAAAATTCTTTTTCCCCTTATTTTCTCTCCTAAGTCCACTTTTATTCCCCCCCCCCCCCCCCCGCCCCCTCTGTCTCTCAAAAACATAGGGTATGTTCACATAGAGATTGGACGAACCTAAGTGTTTGGTATGGTTTTCTAGAGACTATACCAAGCAATTAAAACTTTTAAAATTGCATCCAGGTAGAGAAGGGAAGACTCAGTCATACATCGTGAATACTTCAACAACATTATTAAAAACAAAAAAATTAAATTAAAACAATCATTACAAAAAAATTAAATTAAAACAATCATTTCAAGCTAGACAACTTTCACCAAAACTCAAATTCAAACAAATATTCTCGAGAACGACCTAAAAAATATCCACACCCAAAATATTTGTTCTACAATCAATACGAATTTGATCATTATAGAAATCTCATATGCTTATCCGTCCAAGCAAATATGTAGTGGGTTCGAACCAAGGAATCATCGAGCTCTGTTCAACAGGGATAAGAGTATCTATAAATTACCTCTCCTATATCCTCGTTTAAGCTGGAGTATGATGCACTACATAACAACATTTTTATTGCTTTGATGCCACAATCAATGAACTTATAACGTATAGTCACTCTATATTATTTAGTAAGAATGAAAATGATAGAAATCCTAGACCCAGTTAAACAGTTTTACATCATGTTGAGTTAATTACTGCTCAACTCTCCATAAACTTACACTACCAGCTTTTAAAATTTGAGGTGGTAATATTTGTCAAGCAGCTTCTCAGTGTACTCTCCAAACGTCAGAGATCCTCCAGACGGAATCAACTAAATTTAAATAAAATAAAAAAGAAAAAGAAAAATATCAATGAGATTACCACGCCATCATGAAATGTAACGATCAAGCAACTCTAGAATATTAGAAGCTGGACATGAACCTAACTATGCATTCACATGATCATAATTAAGGGTTCGAAATACACAACCAAAGTGCATAATGTTCTGTGAATTAAAGAAATTAAGGATTCGGAATACATACCTCCTGATGAATATGCACCTCCTCTGGGAAATTAAGTTTCTCATCCCTAAAGAATAAGGAATACACAGGAAAAAAAAAACAAGCATCAGAAACTTCATGTTACCCGATGTTTGTCATTGACATCCAGCAATGTACAGATTATAATAAATGAAACCAATTGAAGGAGCTAAAAAAGACATAGACGTATCAGATTTGTTTAGTTTTATTCATTTGTTGAATCCAACGCAGGGATTCAATCAGAAGGGAATTCTTAGCAGCAACTCTAGCAAATCAATGTCTCACTAGGTTATCCAGGCCCAAGTTCAAGCTGCAATCAGCATACATTTCCTTCGAAGTTCTTACATAATGATATGCAGAGTTATAGAGATTCAAGTGACTCAGTCATTACTCCAAGAAAATTGAGTCAAGACTCAACAGAGACATGTTCTCATAAGGCATGGTTAACGGTAGTTGCTTTTTGTGTTGGAAAGCATGTTTTTAAGGAATCATGCTTCAGACAATTCCAGGTCTGCTGAATGCATGCACTTCCCAACCACATAATTCACAGTTTTCCCCCTCAGTTTGATGGCACGTATTTTTTTTCAAGATGTCAAGCTTGCTTTTATCTTCCTGAAGCGCTGGGAAAACTAAAAGTGGTTTAGTGAGAATGACTTCATATAAATACTACTGTATGACACTATATTCTCACATTGATAGGTGGATTCAAATCTTTACTTCCTTTTTAGATTCAAAAAGGCGCCAAGTTCCTAGTTAATACACAAGTTTACGCTAGCTTCATGCACTAGCCAAAAAACCTCTCTAATTGTAATATTTGCATCTTCTCCTCGCATATGCAGTCCTACTTTCCATTTCACTTTCCCTACTTGCACTCGCCCTAAAGTTGCAAGGATAGCTGCATATCATGCCTTAAACGCTGATAAACAAAAGTTAAATTGTGAATTGATGGATGTCATGAATCTATACAAACTGAAAACTAAGAATGGACATCATAGAGAAAAGCACATGCATCAACGTGTCTACACCCTTCTTCCCACCACCGAAACTCGGACACTTCATTGTGTTCCTGATGATTTATTTGACATTTCTCTCCTTATTTCATTACTTGGGTCACATCTGAGATTCAATGGCCACTTTGATGGATAATGAAAAAGAGTAAAATCGAGCATTGTTGATATATACCAGTCAAGTAAATATACAGCTCCTTATTCGCTAATGAACGTACCAGTCAGGCTGCATGAATAATGCAAATGTTGAACGTTCAAGGCCAGAAGCCTCCTCCCCCTTTGGTGCCTAACAGAAAACAAAATTATACGATAATATTCAGGACACACAGCAATAAAAAGTGAGCAAGGGAAAATGAAACAGACTTAGATGAGTCAAGTAACTTAAGACCTGATCACACATTATAATAGTTAACTAAAAAAAATGAACATGTCTAACTCTTCACAGCAAATGCGTTACAGTATTTGTTCCCATTTTTTGACCATACATATGTCAACAAATACATCTCGTATTTTATTTTCCAGTCAACAATCCTTGCATGCTATATTATAGCACAATAGGGAACTAGCATTCATTCAGTAAAAAGGAAAATGGTAATACTAAACATCCATGCAACTTTACCATGATGTAATGCAAAGCTAATAATGACTGGACAAAAGAAGATAAGCCCAATGCTCCATGCAGATCTGCATGTTATTATCTGGAACCGTCAAAATATTGTGTGGGAATCACAATTCTGAAGAGAATAAACAGTGAAGCTGGTGAGGAAAGAATCATGATTTCCAGAGAATAAACTTAGAAAGTGGTGCCTACCTGTAAAGCTATTTGGGAACAGAAACCTAAGTCCTGACTTAATAGGAATAATCGATTAATAAATTGGGTACTAATTAACTTCTAATCTCAGACACTAGTAATGACGGAACAAGCACATAATTTTTAGAGGTTCAAAAGTCTGGGGAATCAGAGAGAAGGGACCATCGATCTGACAACACTAAAAGCTACGGCTACTGACTATGACAATGCAAGTTCAATTTGAGCCAGCCACTTATAGAAAATAACGCCGTAGTTCAAGTCTTTTACCAGATCCATGCCTCCTAGCACTCCCACAGTAGCTGAACTGGCAGCAGGTAATAGGTTTTAACTAAATAAGGGAGGAGAGTTACTTGCTAGTACCACTTATATCACGAATTCTGCTATAAGCTAAAAAGCATCATTAAACAAGAACTAGGGCGTAAGCATATTACAATGGTTTGTGCTAAAACCATGTACATGGTATAGGAACAAATGGCATGCCACTAAAAACAAAGAGATTTTAGATGGCAGAAATACCTGAACGCAATGCGGTGTTGCACAAACATGACCTCTTGACAGTATCTCAGTTGTTTCACCAATTTGATATGCTATCTCATCTTCCCCATATACCACCTAATGCAATAAGAGCAGAGCAAGTTCTTATGGAAAAACATATACAAGCTCTTAGAGCATCAAGACTAAGAATTATATGACCACAATATGAAGAACACATTTCGCAACCAATTTTTCTTCTGGACAATACCCAGTTGAGATTTTTTAAAAGGAAATTCATCTACTTAAACCTTGCGAAACATGAAAATTTGCATTTTGTTATAGCATTTTCTGGATGCACTTTAATATGATTTGGCCTATCAAACTGCTGTTAAAGCAACGTGATGTAGGAACATTTTACAAATCAAATTAGCTCAACATGTTCATTCATTTCATCAGGATAAGCAACCAGAACATGGCATTCCCTTCTAAAAGATTCCTGAGTAGATCTCTAAACACCTCACTGTCTACCTGAATATATGTCTTCCAAGAGGCGATGAATCCTTGTACAAAGCCTTTTCTTTCTCGCATGGAAAGGAAATATCAATCACAATTAGTAGATGAGGAGCTTGCACAATGGATAGGGGTGAAGTATGTGATTGATTTCGTTCTTTATAAGAAATGTATTCCTTTCTAGGGGGTCAGCCTTTTCGATAACTTTGACTGTTTGGAGGATATTGGGATCCCTCAACTCTTTATGTTTATCTTTCATGTTTAATCCCATGATATTCCAGACTATAGCGTTCATGATACAGTCTTAAGTGATGGAATCTTTAGCCCTTTGGGCACTCCCCCTAGTAGCTGTGGCCAGACCACTGACCAAATGGGATTTTTATAAGGTAGAACTCTAATCTCCACTGCTTGAGGATTCAAGTGAATTTCTAATCACAATAGGGTAACATGAAGAGTTTGCAGTGAAATAAATCTTATTGAATTGATTATGGGTGAACTAACCTGACATTTTAAGGAAAGGTCTTGGTTAAATAATTGATCGACATATTTCTATAAATTTACAACCCATTCTTTAGGTATTTCCATATTATTTATTTTTCAGGATTTGTAACATTTTATCATTTTCACTGTGGAAGGAAGGAGGGGGAGTTTTGGTGAAACAAAACCTAGGGGTGCAACTTGGGCGGACCAACCCAAAAAAATATTGTTAGGGTTGAGGTTTTTAGGATTATAATTAGGGTTAGAATTGAAAAACTTCAAACCGCATTGAATTCAGACAAGGTTCAGGTTAAGGGCTTGGGTTCACTGGTTTAACCCGAACCCAACCCAGAGGTCAACTCAAATTCAAGCATTATATTTATATCAATAATATAAAAATAAAATACGAATACATATTTTGAAATTATTGTTATTTAAAGGGGGAATGACACATAATTTATAAAGACTATAAATGGTGAAAGAAATTTATACAATTAATGTGGGATAAGTAAAAAAAAGCAAAAGAAAGATAAGGAGTTGTCATCTTACATCGGATAGACAATTCAAATGACCTCTCCCTTCTCCCCTTTATAAAGAAGGCTCACCTTACACCCTTAATAAGTTGTCTTGATGGATGTCATCTTAGTGGGCCGTGTAGGCCTATATAATAGTCCAATATTATACAAAAGCACACCTAATTTAGGATTATTATTTGTTGAGTTCGAATTGTGTAACCCGATTTCAACTCAGGCTTGTCCGAAATCATCTCGGGCAATACTTGAGTTGAGTACCTCGGGTTAGGGTCTGATTCGGGTTGAAGATTTTATACCTAGGGTTAATCCCTCAATCCGCCCAAATTGCACCCAAACAAAACCCAACACTGTTTAGTTGGGGAAGAGGAAACCATCTGGGCTTCAAACCACTAGTCCCCAGATGAAGAAAAGATTATCCAACAATAGCCACATAAAATGTCGAATAAAAGGAAAGCTAGCATTCAACACAATTGAATTAGATGCACTAGTAACAATCTTTAAATAAGCAATTATATACTCATTATCAGTGAGATATATGATTTGCTAGTGCATTAGTAAAATTGCAAGCATAAGAGAGTGTACTTTGACTATTTGACCAGTTCGTGTTTTTATATAAAGGCCGGCAGCACTATCAGAGCAAGGTAATTCTACAGCATCTCTCATAAACATTCCACAGGTAAGACCTACAGTTGAAAGCAGTCATTAGACATGAATTTGAACCACATTCCATTTCAATCATCAATTCTGCAAAAAGCTGCATAAAACATCTAACAACAGAATTAGAACAATGCCTTCACCTTAATGCATTCCAAACAATATAACTGAATAGCACCAGGTCCTTTTCTATTCTAACCAACTTTTATATTTCTACATTACACCAGAAAATATCAAATATGATATTATTTTTCCCAAAAAGAAAAAGGAATATAAAGCATTGTAGCAAAACAAACTTGTGGGTTTAAATGCAAGTCAGAAGAATATCCTCCAAAGTTATCCAATCTGTGTATATTTGGACCAAAAATGTTGGCAATGTCTTCATCATAGTTTCACTTATCTCTTCTACCTAGTCACTATACCACCATCTTGAATCTCAGAACTACTGTAGTCCACTACAAGGATGATACAACGGAATTGGCACGATCAGACAAAGTAGCCATTCTCTTTATTTCTTGGTGCCTTCTCTTGTGGTTCATTGTAAGGCTCAATCATTTAATGCATGGTATTTCTGTTTCAGAGACCTTACTATCCAATATAATCACAATTTGCCTTCTACTTGGCATAAAATGATTGCAAGTATCCACATAACTCGGGCATTGATTCGTTAAGAAGCTCCTTTGTACACTTATTTTCACAAGCCTTTTTCCCCAGAAAGCAAATGCTGTAAAAGGTTCAGAACTGAGATTGCTCACCTGTGAGGGAACCATGATCAGTATGCCAACCACACCAAGATGATATGGTGTCACCATCTTTGGCACAATTACTGCAAAACAAGCCATGTTCTACTGGTTAACTGATGAACATTGGGCCCTCAAAGTCAATGTTTCCCTATTCAAATTTGCAAAGAAGAAAATTTGGAACTATTTGCATTTTGGTATCTTGCTAGCCTATGCTACGAGCCTAGGAGACCAAATTTAGTGGAGGATGTAGAAACTTTCGCCCAAGGTGAAAGGTCACAAGGGCTGGACCATAAACTCACATGGGGAAAACAACAGATAATAATTCTGAAGAATCCAAACATTGCAAAGAGTAATGATAGGTTTCCTAATCAGAAGTGGTTGCACTTGAAAAAGACAGCTACGATGATTTATGGGTGCATAAGACCTTTTGGTCACTCATAGGCCAAAACTCAAACATTTATGCCAGTACACAAAGCAAATTTTAGGTCAAACCGGAATGAAAGTAATGCTGATAATACCTGTCTAACTAAATGTCAATCTGCTGGCTAAAATCTGTGGCATGAACAGGCAGAAATGTGTAATAAACAATGAAGCTGACTATCTTAGAAAGGTAATGAGGTGTTAATCTGTTGGTAATTTGATTATATACTAAGAAAATGACAAACAGATGACATTAGAAGGGCAAATGATGCAAAATTCCAGTACCGGCGAGGCTCAAGAATGTCATTAGCAAAAGGATATGATCCTTTGATGAAATATATAAATGGCCAAAATAATTGTCGACTCAAAACAGGGATCTGAAAAAAAAAAGAGACAAGGTGCATTAGTCATGAGCTGTCCCTTGGTGCCACAAAAGACTTAAATGTTGTCAGATTTGCTAAAGATGTGTTAGAAGAAACTACAGTGGTATCGATTCATCCATGGAGATGCAAGTCAGTGTACCTCCAATATCTGACATCCCTTTCTCAGAGAAAAAATATCACTCATAAACTTTTTTAAAACATAGTAAAGTCAAGTTTACCAAAGCTGTTTTCAACCATAAGCTGCCAGTACAAGCATGTAGACCTATACTAAGGAAATTGGACTTTTGGAAGTAAGTTGTGGCTTGACACATCAGTACCTAACTAAGAACAAAAATAGCATTGTGCTAACTGAATCAATGGAGGAGAGCAAAAGGACAGACATAGGACAGTTGACAGGAGGCGGAATGATGCAAAAAGAATTGCCCGGTTAGAAAAGCCAACTTTCTTTTAAAAACAAAAATGTAAAGCTTTGAACTCATTCCATTAAAAAAAATTATTTCCCCATTGTGTGGTAGTTTTAGGTTGTTTAATTACATTAATTTTGCATCATAGTTAAATCTGGAAAATGGAGATCATTTTGCATCCCAAAAAATAGCAGTATCCAAGAAAGTTATTGGTAGCACACTCCTGTAACTGGCAGCAAATTACTAGTCAAGTCGCTGCAAGTCACCATTCAGGCTACTCGGCAGCAAACTTGTTCAGTTGCTGACACTGTTAACTCACGCCACTTGACACCACACTAGTTGCATAACTTTTATCATTTCACTGTCCTTCAGATGGGCAGACAGTGATTTGATGGAAAAACTAGTATTTTGTCAATGGTGTCACAATGGTTGCAAAAATGCATGTATCATCTCTTGGAGGAAAAAAGAATCAAATATAGAATGGCATCCACAGTGCCTGGGTTGAAAGATTGGGATTGCCTTCTGTCGAAGGGTGGTTCACCAAGCTGACAGTCAAAGCTGAAATGGCTAGCCAACCATCGTGAAGCCTAAGCATCTTCCATAGTTCATTACTCATAATTTATGCATCTCAAAATCTGATGAATATATACAAAAAAAAAAATGGCTAGGATTTGTGATGACAATGTACAAAAATTGAATATAGTTCTTAGGCAAAGGTAATAGTGCACTTAACAATCAATCAACCATGTGAATCCCTTGATCTTATATGACCAAGCATTATGCAAACGAGATACATAACCCCCAAAAAAAGGGAATAGAAAAAGAATACATGCAATGTGGCACCATATCAGATAAATGCATTCATAAGCTCTTATGGATCATGATGACTCAGGTAAGAATTAGGATGTGCTGATTAACAGTTATTCAGCTACGGAATTCTTGTGATATAAGTAAAAAATTACCTCTGTTGTGCAGGAAAATAATAAAGCAGACGGCCTTTATGACATCGAGAGCGAAGAAGTATCTGTTGAAGGCCTTCATCCTCGCGCATTTTCATGCCCTTAGACACTACTCAAGTCCGTATCAGAAACTAAATAAATCAGATTTCATGCATAGCCTCACGATTTAAGTAAATACAAACATGTCCTATAGTTAGCAGAAAGTGAAGCCCAAAATGAAGAAATAAAGGCACCAAAGAGGATACATTGGACAAGTTGTACGTGTTTGGTTTAATCCTATTAATGCTTATACGCTTGAGCCAAAGATGGCCTGATATTTGGGATTGCAAAGGTTGCCAGGGTCCTATGCAGAATAATTTCAAAAGCCCACACCTGCTCAGCTATAACTACACCAAGGCTATGTCTATGTTCAGTTTACCCCTCCCAGATCCCTATTATTGTGGACTAAACGGAATGCTAACTTTTAACTCACATGTCAAGACCATGAGGCCAAAAAATAAACAATTCATTTCACGGACATGGCAAAAATTAAAAACCTATACAAGAATAACTTACCAAATTGATCGCAGTGATAAGCCAACATCAACCCAACATCCAGAACAAGCTTGCCAAGGGCCTTAAAAGCTGCATAGGAGAATAGATAATTGAGTAACCATAAATTTTAAGAACAAGAAAACGATAAAGTTATATAGAAACAAAACATTTTCCCCATTATTTGATGATTTCCTCAATCTGTGATGATGCACTAGAACAGAAGCAAGTGTAAATATTGCATTGCCAAAAGAGTAAAACAATGAAGCAGAAAACTAGCATCAGATGTACACATGTATAGACTTTCTAATGTATCATAGAAAGGTTTCACTTCCCAGCCCAACTGGGTAAAGCATGGCTATAAGCCATGCAAAGTCATTTTCATTTAGTATGTTGCTTTTGAATGGCCAAAAGCAACACATCTAAAATAATTTGACAATAAAACTTTCAAAAGGAACAATCGGCCGGCAGATTCTCAAATAATGATGGGAACATCTAAAATTTCAATATGCCAAATGGTTGTATTTTCATCATCACAGACACTTAAGAAATCACGTCTAAAGCTTGACTTGTACGGTCACTAATCAATACCAGAGCTTGCAAGACTTCTGTTCAAAAATTCCAGAGAAGCTGCAAATATATATATATATATATATATATATATATATATTCACCACTATACTACAACGACAAAGCATGAAGCAAACATCATACATGGAAACAATTAAATAAAGCAATGGCATCCATAGAAAAAATACAAAATGAATAAAATAAGAAATATGTGAACATACCCACTTCAAGTTCGGGCAAAGCACTATGAGGCCATATATTTTGTCCACAGTACGAAGGGTACCTTCAAAGACAAAGCACCATCAGAAAAGTTCAACAGTTCCTATAACTATGATTGGGTATACCAGCTCTGAAAGTGCAAATAGGTTTAAGTGAAGCTCTGTCTACTTTCTCAAAATCCGAAAAAGCATATTTTGGAGTTGATTGGTGGAATGTTTAACAGGTGCATTGTCATAGCTAATTATCATATGAAAGAAATCCAGAACTTAGAAAGGATATTTAACGGTAAAGTCCCATAATCCTTAGCAAACAGATTGCCTGGCCACATCCAATAGGTTTGCAATACCTTAAAACTGAAACATCTAGGATAAATCCAAAATATAGATATCCATAGATCTTCTTACTGTTGAATAAGGGACGCCTCAGTCGTAGGTACATCTAATATTGGATTTGCATAGAAGGATCCTTTCAACATATCTGCACAAGGACAGTCAAACAGTACTCAACAGGCAGAGAAACATGAGATATAATTGTAGAATTAACTAAACCAACACAAACATACACATACTCATATGCACCCCTATATCCACCATAGCTCCAAAATCTCATTTAGATTTCTTATATCCTAATGGACCATCTAACATGCATTCAGGTGCGTACAAGAAGTTGACAACTACCTTTTGTTAAATCATATATTGATCAGGGAATCCACAAACTATGCCGTGGGACAATATTTACCTGGTTTTCCAGATTCAAGTTTCTCTTTGCCATGACTCCACCCAAAATTGTACCTACATTTTGTCCCAAAAGTAATAATATATCTCCATTAATCATAGTATAGGAGGGGAAATACTCCCAGAAACCGCAGGGTTTATAAACTTGCACTGAGCTTTTGAAAAATTGCAGAAGGATGGGGATCATTGTTTCCAAATGCTAATGATAACATTAAAATATTCATTTACCATGTATCAGTGAGAAGTAGTAAGTTCAGGGTCAGCTACATTACCTGCTATGAGGGTCTTCTAGTTCCTTCTTCACTCCTTCAGGAAGGCCGGCTAATCTGATTGAAGACAAATAGCTAGTAACAAGGAGTGTAATAAAAGCACTTTCTCCTTATCTCTCTAAATCTACGTGCATTCAAAATAAAAACGCAAATATCTCTGCGAAGCTTATACCTAGGTGAAAGTTGCAGAAGATTTCGACGCAGTGTAGAATACCCAGGAACCTATAATAATCCAAAAGTCCATCTCAAGTAGGAAAACAAGAGGACACTATTAACTAATTAAAATTAAATGAAGGTTACCAGCTACTATGGCGTAGAAGTTAAAGCAAATATTAGTTGCAGTATAATAAAAGTAAAATAAAAGTCTAGCTTTAAGTGTATAAAAAGAAAATGGGAAAACTAAAAAAGATATGCTTTGTGACATTTCTGATGGAAAGATGAACCCACAGTGCAATCCCATGGATATTGCAGATCCTATTATCCAAACATGAATATTGCTGATAGTCCAAAACTGTCATCATGACCAATGAGAACACAAGATGTAATTCAGCTAGTACTTTGTCAGCAATGAGACGTGGAAAAAACAAAACACTAGAAATTACAAAGCAGCTTATAAGCACCATTGTCCATAATATTGATAGCTAATAAGTTGATCTAAAACTCCAATACAGTTACCCAAACAAGAATCAAGAGCCACAATCTGGGGTAAATTGCCTGAAATCCGCAGAAAATCACTTTGCTAACTTGATATAAAGGACACAATAATGGTTATGATACCTTAACTGTCCAACACAGGTCCCAATGTCCCAAAAAAACCCTGATGTTGCTCAAGTTTGGGTTAACAGGAGTCCACCTAATTGGATGTTGAATATTTGCTTTCCAATTATCTAACTCGTTCTTTTTTTTTTTTCTAGCACACATTTTCCCAATCTCTTTGTTTATTTTTTTCTCTTATTCAATTGCATTTCTTCTTTTTTCATAAATACACAGGTCAAGCTCATCTCCGCATTCACTTTTTTTTCTTTCCTGAAAAGAAAGCTTGCATAGAAATGCATCAAACAGGCACCATACAATATGCATTCTAACAGGCTGCCCATTTTTTCAAAAAAACAAAATAAAAAATCATGGACCGGACCTCTTATGGAGAACAGCTATAATTGTCATTATACTAGTACGTGGAAAACATATTTGACCAACAATGAAATCAAAAGATAAATAAAAACTAGCATGATGACAATTAAACATATAATTGATAAATAGATTTGTTTCATACATCTGATACTGACAGGATACCCAAACCATTTGGCCCAAAACCTTCTTCAATTTCTGCTGACAAATCAGCACTCTTATCCTTCAATCAATTCCACCAAAGCCAAACGTCAGTATCATAGACACAAGCAAGAGCAGTATCACATAAAAAAGACGGATATATACATAGAGGTCATCATTCAAACTGAAAATACAAGGATATATAAGTATAATTCTACATTTCAAGCTCCAAAAGTGAAGGGAAAAAAAAACATACAGAGAGGTTATAAACGAAATTTAGAATGCACGAATCCATAAAAGAAAAGGTCCAAATATCAAAAATTATGATACCAGCTTCAAATGTCAAAAGTCTCTCTCACACACGCAAACACAGAGGAAGAGAGGTATTCAAGCTCGAAATGTCAAAATTCACATACTCACTCACTCATTCAAAATATTCGATTGAAAACGCATAATGATATAAAAAGAGTTCAACAATTCAAGCAACGAATCTAAAAGTCCACAATAACACACATCCACGTACACACACTAACATGCGCACAACACCTACAAACGGAGTTCATCATTCAAATTTCTAAAGCATATGTAGGAAAGCAGCTATATAAATTCAAGCGTCAAACGTACATGGATCGCGCGGGCGCGCGCGCACACACACACATACACAGAGAACACGCCGTGATCACCACACGGACAGTTAAACACGAAGCAACTGAGTCATACTGTCACTGAAAACCCGTGAGAAAATCAAACGACACACTTCGAGTTTCTGCGCACGAAAACTCCTAATTTCTCAGCCACCAAACGGACCATTGGAGAAACTCACCTGAAGTTGCGTATACGAAATGAAAACCGTTCGCAGCGAAGGAGGAAGCGCAGTTTCAATCGAGCACGACATACTCTGAATCGGAATTCGGCGAGAAACACCGCGGTCGAACAGTGACGACGAGGTAAAACGCGCGGGAAAATGTAGAGCTCGGCTCAAAGAGAGAGGTTCTTGGAGGGAGAGTGTTGAAAGCTTGAACATCGAGAGAGAGACACAGAAAAGAATTAAGCGGAGCGCATATGATTCTTGCGTTGTAGCGAGGCCATGAGTACCATATGATTCTTGGTAATTTGTGTTAAATGTGATTGTTTTTAGGAGGGAGGCTAGTGATGGTTGAATTTATTTCCGCTAAATAAATTTATTAAATTTTATTTATTTTATATTATAAATTATAAATTCCTTATTTTGGTTTTTTCGAAGAGAGATGTTTGAATAAGGACGCCTATGGAGTCAGCAATGGATGGAGACAGGCTTACACGGCCCGACGACAGATACATAGGGTTGGATCACGGTCCAGTTCTGGCCTGGCTCGTATCCCCAAAAAGATATAGCCCAAGCATGTTTGTTAGATCTGTCATAACGGAACTTTTGTAGATTATCCATTGGGCCGATTTGTAGATTATCCATTGGGCCGATTTCTAATGGGCTAATATGGGTTATTTGAAAGTCGGTACACCTAATTAAATTTATTTGACAAAAAGTACATAAAATAAAATGTGAGTTAAAAAAAATAAATGTCAATTTTAGGATCATTTAATTAAAAATCTCTTATTTTTAATGCACTTAGATTCATGTGTGTTTGTTAATACATATAAATACGTATTTAATGTACTTTGATTCATATGTATTTATTAATATATATATATATATATATATATATATACAAAAATATATATACTTATTTATACACACACACACACACATATATATATAATATATATATATATTTGTTGTTAAATCTCTTATTTAAATTTTGAATTATCTTTAATGCACCTTGATTCATGCGTTTTTTTTTTTGAAAAGTGATTTTATTTTAAAATTATATTTAATGCACCTTGATTCAAGGGTTTTTTTTTTGAAAAATAGTTTTATTTTTAAATTAATTTAATATCCAAATAATGTAATTGTATAATAATAACAGTGTAACAAAGACAGTGTAACAAATACACTGTAACAAAAACACTGTTCAGTAGTTTTGTATATATGGTAACAAATTCAAAACGAAGATAGACTATTTTGAATGAAATTATATGTTTGACAAAATGTAATAGTATAATATTTTTGTGTAAATAGCTTATTACACTATTATTGTTATAATGTTACATTGTTAGTGTTACACTTTTATTGTTACATTATTACACTGTTCGGATATTTAATTAATTTAAAAATAAAACCACTTTCTAAAAAAAAATGCATAAATTAAGGTGCATTAAAAAATAATTCAAAATTTAGATAAGAGATTTAACAACAAGTATATACATACATACATACATAAAGCTCATTATTCCTATACACTATCCCCAAATGGTAAGAAACCTTCATAATAATGTAAATGAAAAGCCTCTCACTCCTATCCCATTACATCCACTAGCCCACCAGCGCTAGTGTTGTAAGTATTTATTTTTTATTGTAATTTGTATCTTGTTCCTATAAACAAGATTTAAAGAATTTTTAAATTTCCACTCTTATATCTACAGTTTGTGATTCTTCTAAATCATGTCTGTTACTATTCCGCACTTGTTTTTATTATTTGGTATCAGAGCCATTTGACGGCCTAGATAGTTGCCCATACAGTTACATTTGGAATTATCTTACTTGTGTTAAATCTCTTCTATTTTAATTTAATAAATCATTGTTTAGTTTGGTCTACCCTTGTCACCTAGCCTTTGTCAGCTCAAGAGGGAGAGTCTCATTCTTGTCCCGTTTGTAAGTCCTCGAGTGTAGGCAGTTTAGGGAAACAGAGACATATCATGAGAGCATGTATGTTAGGGGTATGTACAATAGAATCAAACTTAAACATTGATTTACATAATTGAAAAATTAGATTTAATAGTGAGTAGATTATTCAGATTTAACTCTATGGTTAGCTCATTTAGTTCTTCATTTAGTACTATACCTAATATAGTAAATGAGGAAGAAGAAGAACACCAAGAGTCACAAGTAGATTGGAGTGATGGAATATCCCAAAGGTATCCCATTGAAATATCTATAAAACGAGTTGGGTTCCAAAAGCATTCAACTCAGAACTTCAAGTAAAAACAATTGAACAAGTTTATGCTCTCAGTGAAGAGGAAAAAACTTGTCAATTAATTAGTAAAAAAACCCTACGAAAACATAAGGAAAAAGGTTTTAACTTTATTCACCTTGGTTTAGTTCAAGTAGCAATTAAACCATTAATGTCATTAGGTAAAGATGCAGCAGCTCTTTTAACCCTAAAAGATGCCAGATTCATAGAATATGAACCTAGCATTTTAGGAATAATGGAGACTGGTCTTCATAACGGACTAGTTTATTTTAACTGCTTTTCAGACTTTACCCTTAGCCTTAGTTGCAAAAATACACCTTTGGCTTTAACCTTAGGTATAAAATTGTCAGGTCAAATTACCAAACTGGTAAAAGAGACTCAATCCCTAGTACTTATCTATAGGATATACTATAAATGCATAACTACAAACCTGAATGTACATGCACTTAAAAAACATCCTAAAGATAAAATAGAGCTCATCCAAGCCAGTACTAGTGATTCTAACATCCAAGTCCCCAAAAGACTTGAATGGAAGAATGTTCAACTTCCAGAATCTTGGACAGTTGAAAATGAAAATTATAACAAGGATAGTGAAAATAATGCCACTAACGTAGAAAACATCCAACAGTTATCTGATGGATTAGTAAGAATCTCCTTTGATTTTGCAAGATCCAATAGATCAAGCAGATCATTTAATAAACCTATTCAGATTATTGAAGGAAGAAAATCTGATGTTTATTCTAGCATCTCCAAAAGAGATAAAGAATTAACAGAAGAAATAGAAAGAAAATTTAAGTTAAAAGGAATCGATAATTCCACATTACAAATTAGTAGACCGTGCTACACTCCACATCAGAGTGTTCCACAATCTAGTCGTAGGAATAAAGAAGAAGAAGATGACTTCACCCCTTCACCTACAGCCAGTGACCTCCAGAGCACTACTCCGGTAGATCACCAGTTACTCGTGATTAGGAAAGAAAATGGATTATTCTTACCTAACATGATTAAACTAAAAAAAGACTTTAATTCTGTTGAAAATGAATCTAAAAGACAGAAATACTTTAAGAGATTCACTAATATTCAACATAAAGGAATGATGGCACAATACGTAAAAGTAATGTATAAAATAGAATCAGAAATTATATTCTTTGACTACCTAGAATCCCATCATCCAGAAGTAAAAGTAGTAACAAAACATATATGGAAAACACTAGATAATTCTATAAAAACATCTAGTCATCCTCCAGCAGAAATTATTTTAATTGATCATCGACATTCAGAAGTAAAGGCTTCTCCTTTTAAGAAACCTACTAATGAATCTGACACAAAGATGATTGAACAAAATAATTTCACTAACCAAAGTGTAATAATTATTGGGAAACAACTTGATAAAATTGAATCTAAAATCAATGAAATCAAGCCATCCAATAAAAAGTTAGAGAAACCTCTAATTCATCTACCTGAAGATAGATCCGGATTAGGTTTAAAAAATAAACAAACAATCCAAAAGATTGAAGAACTTATCTCTAAAACAGAATCAAAATCTGGACCATCTCAAGTAACAGTTATCAACCAGATTTCTGATAATTCAGAAACTAGTAGCTCAGAAAGCTCGCCTGATTCTGAAATTGAAAAATTAGAAGAATAGTTTGATAACCTCAAACTTAACAAATTAACTTTTTCAAAAGTTAATCCAACCAGCAGTACAAAAAATTGGTATACTAGACCAATACCACCAGATCTTCAATTTGAAGAAAAAAACATTAGTAATCAGTTTTCTGTTTAATCTAATAAACTCTATGAATGAAATATAGATGGATTAAGTGAACAGGAAATACTTAACAAAATTAGTCACCTTTCCATGGTAGCCAAGTTACATTTCAAATCTTGATCTCTCAGAACCAAAACTAGTTGACATGATCACCTCTGATTTTACAGGAGTATTAAGTAATTGGTGGACTAATTACCTCACACAAGAATCAAGAGATGGCATCAAACATGCTGTTGTTCTTGATGATGAAGGCATACCAGTTTTTAATGAAAGAATTGATCGAGCTAAAGATGATGGAATTAACACCCTTATCTTCACCATAATCAAACATTTTGTTGGCACACCCAGTAACATAGAAGCTAGAGTCCATGACCAGCTTAATAACCTTAGGTGCCCAACACTTAGTGATTTCAGATGGTACAAAGATGTATTCATCTCTAGAGTTATGCTTAGGCCAGACTGTGATAAATCTTTCTGGAAAGAAAATTTGTCAATGACCTACCTAATCTCTTTGCCTATAAGATTAGGGAAGCACTTAGTAAAGACAGTGGAATCATTGAATATGATTTATTGACCTACGATGATCTTGTTAGTATCATCCAAAATGAAGGTCTTAAGATGTGTATTGACATGAAGATCCAACATCAATTAAAAAATGATAAGAAAAATGCTAAATATGAAATAAATAATTTCTGTGAACAATATGATTTTCCATCAGTAGCACCATCACGCAGAAACACCAAATCACAAAAGCCTTATAGTAAATCTAAAAGCCACTACAAACGTAGTAAAAAGACTTTTAGTAAACCTACTTACTATGCTGAATCTAGCAAAAAACCCAGAAAAACTTATAAGAATAAAACTTATAAGAAAAAATCTGGGAAAAAAGCTAAAACAAATTCAGACATTAAATGCTATAACTGTGGTAAAAAAGGCCATAAAAGCCCAGACTGCCCAGTTAAAAGATTAAATTTAACCCAAGAAGATAAAGAGAAAATTCTCAACATTTTTAGGTTAAATAATCTTCCCAGTAATGAAAAGAGTTTAGATGACTCAAGCAGCTCTGAAAGTTCTTCAAAATATCATTCAGCATCTAGCAACCCTAGTGAACCTAAAGTCAAATTAGGTTGCAAAGATAGCTGCCTCTGTAAAACTGTTAGGGTAATCACCAAACAGAATGAGGAAGAACATATTCTTATTGACTTAATCAGTAAGATTGAAGACCCAAATTTGAAGCTCAAATATATTAAAAAATTAAGAGATTTGTTTGATAAAAAAGACACAAAACAATCTTTTAATCAAAAATAACTAATTAGTATTAACACCACAATGGACAGATTCAGTAAGGAAAAAAAGAAAGAAATCACCTTACAAGATCTCCAAAGTGAAGTTAATAAAATAAAATCTGAAATAAAAGAATTCAATGCTCAAGACAAGAAACTTGCAGAAGCTGTAACTCTTTTAACAACAAATAGTCTTGGCGACACAAAGAACTTTAATCCTGAAAAACAGTCACTAGTTGAAAAACAATCTGAGATAGAATCTCAGGATGTAACAGACTTTCAGGGGATACCCATAACCTCCACCTCTCTAGTGGATCCTTTGGGTGTAACGAACCTGCCATCTCACGATGGATGTTCTCAGATTAATGATGATCATATGATCAATCTAGTTAATAAAATTAATTTTCAAAAATGGCATTCTAAAGTAAAAATTATCATTGATAATGATTTTGAATTAGAAACCATTGCCTTAATTGACACTGGTGCAGACATAAACTGCATCCAGGAAGGCATTATCCCAACTAAGTATTATCAAAAAATCATTGAAAGACTTAGTTCAGCAAATGATAGTAAAATGAATGTTAAATACAAACTACCAAGTGTGCATATCTGTCAAGATAATGTATGTTTTAAAACATCATTTATCTTAGTAAAAGATATGACTGATGATGTTATCTTTGGCTTACCCTTTGTATACTTATTGTATCCATTTACAACAGATACAAATGATGTAACCACGAAATCACTTGGTCAGACAGTAACATTCAAGTTTACAACTAAACCAGAAGTTAAAAAATTAAGACAACTTAAAGATCATTCAATCTCTAAGTATCTTAATCTTATTAACCAAAAAACTAAGCAAGTGAAATTTTTCAAAGAAGAAATTAATCACAAAAGAATTCAAGAACAATTAAAAAATCCAATCTTAATTGAAAGGATTAACCAGTTCAATATAAAACTGGAAGAAGTTCTAACTTTCCTACAACCTTTTGGCATAGGAAGAAACACATGATAAAACTTCCCTATATTAAAGGATTTAAGGAACAAAATATTCCTACTAAATTCAAACTCATCCAAATGAACCATGAAGTAATAGAAATCTGCAAAAAAGAGATTTCTGAATTACTCAAAAATGGTATCATTAGGAAGAGTAAATCACCTTGGTCATGCCCAGCTTTCTATGTCATCAAAAATACAGAATTAGAAAGAGGCGTACCAAGATTAGTAATTAATTATAAGTATTTAAATTCTATATTGGAATGGATCAGGTACCTAATTCCAAATAAACAGAATTTAATTAAAAGACTTAATAATTCAGTAATATTTTCCAAATTCAATTGAAAAGTGGTTACTGGCAAATCCAAATCTATCTAGAAGATAGATATAAAACTGCATTCACAACTCCTTTTGGTCATTATGAATGGAATGAAATGTCCTTTGGATTGAAAAATGCACCTAGTGAATTTCAAAATATATTGAATGAAATTTTTAACTTTATTAGTCATTTTTCTATAGTCTATATAGATGATATTCTCATCTTCTCCAGATCTATAAAAGAACACTGGAAGTACCTTTATGCTTTCCTTGAGATTGTCAAACATAATAGTCTTGTCATCTCAGCTAGTAAAATCAAGGTATTCAAAACCTCAGTAAGGTTCCTAGGATACAACATCCAGCAATCCACTATTGTTTCCATCAGTCGTTCTATCCAATTTGCAGATAAGTTCTTTGATGGCATCACTAATAAAACTCAACTTCAAAGGTTTTTAGGTTCCCTAAATTATGTTTTGACTTCTATCAGGATCTTAGAAAAATCGTCAAACCTCTGTATGACAGACTTAAAGAAAATCCTCCTCCTTGGATATCTGTTCATACATCTATAGTTCAGCAAATCAAGCAGTTTATTAAAATTTTGCTTTGTCTTGGTATTCCTTCGATTGATTCTTTTAAAATCATCCAAACTGATGCCTCTGACATTGGCTACGGTGGTATCCTACTTCAAAAACTTACTCCAGACTCCCTAGAACAAATTGTTCGTTTTCATTCTGGTATCTGGAATAAGGCACAAGCAAATTATAGTACAATTAAAAAAAAAATTTAGCTATTGTCCTGTATATCTCAAAATTTCAGGATGATATACTAAACCATAAATTTTTAGTAAAAATAGACTGTCAATCAGCAAAATATGTTTTAGAAAAAGACGTACAAAACATTACTAGTAAGCAGATTTTTGCCAGATGACAATATATTTTAAGTATTTTCGATTCTGACATCGAAAATATTAAGGGCAGTAATAACTGCATTTCTGATTTCCTAACCTGTGAATTTTTGCAGGAACCTCATGGCGGACAGGAAAGACAATAACCCTGGTACCTCTTCCAAGGCCGGGAGGGATACTAGAAAGAAAAAACTAAATTAAATATTTGCCCAAGAAAAGGCAAATTTGGATAAACAGTTAGCCTTGTCAAGCCCACTAGTCTTGCCAAGCTCAAAACCTTTATCCTCTACTATTTAGATTACCAATCGTTTCCAACCCCTTGATAATCCTAACCCAACACGGCCTATAGCCAAATCCACCATAGTGTCACCTAATACTTTCCTCCAAATGGCCCAACAGGCCCCAAGACCTGTTATACCAACCCAACCAGGCACCTCTAGCCAATTTGTAAACCCATATTCGAGGAACACACTACAATTTGTCCCTAAAGGCCCAAAGGTTGACTACATCAAAGCATATACCCAAACTATATTTGTCATTGAACCAATCCATGCTCATTTAAGCAATCCAATGGACTTAGTCACTGCCTACCTTGAGACAGGATGGACCTTTATTCCATCTTATCTTGAAAAGACCTTTCAGTTCTACAAGGATATATTATTCTATACTCAGTCTATTTTTATTAGGCCCATATCTGATAAAAATGATCCAAGTAGAATTATTTATCATTCACTACATATTTTAAAAATTATTTCTCTCATAGATTGGGGATCTCACCCTTCTTCCTTCCAGGATTTACCCTATCATAAGAGAAAGTTTAACTACTATGATTATAAAGAATCATGGTTTAAACTTATACTCTACCAAAATGAATCTTTAGATCATTCTTGGTTCATACAGTTCCATAAAGATTTCAAGAGCTAAATTCTGTCCTAGTTCGCACAATGGTGGTTTATTCACGGCCCCATTCCTGAAATCTTTTCAGCTGATCTTCAAGATTAGATTATAGCCTTCTCTTCTGTTTATCGACCAAGTAAACATGAGAGTCAGTTTTCTATTTCACTAATATTTATTTGCAGGTACAAAGTCCCATGGATATGCAAATGGAAATGAGAAATTATTGGTTTCAATGTCGCCAGATAATTCTATGTCAAATGGTGGCCCAGATTCCAGCAAGAACCAATAGTTGATCTTGTAAGACAACAGTTCCCAGTCAAGGTTTCAACCCCAATAAAGGTTCCAGCAACCTTAACCCTTACAACTCCTATCAAACAGATTATGCCTTCTCTCAGGATTTCTACTCCAGAAGAGTCCAAGAAATCTACTATAGAAAAGCCCAAGCAAAAGAAGTCCTCCTCTAATGACTCTAGTAAACAATCCAAGAAGAAGTCTACGACCCTCATTGAGCTAGCACAAAAGCTTTTTCAACAAGTTGCCAATGAAAACAGTTCATCTGCATCATCATAGGCATCAGTCACCCCTACATTGGATCCCTTCCAAGACAGTCAGGATCCTTATACAGGATATGATGATCTGGTATATATATCTACCCCATAATAATACTTGTTTATTGTGTGATAGTTTCAATCAGTACTTTTTTCATTAAAGAAAGAAAAGTTGTCTATTACATATATCGATGAAAAATTATTTGGCAACCGGGCTCTTTCCCCTAGTAAAGTAGCCATCAGCCAACGGTCAAATTTGTTTTCCACCGAAAGTAGATTCCTTCAGACAGCAGCAGGACTCACTTGCCATTAAAGTCAGTATTTACCTTGGAAAAAGTAATTCACCTCTACTTTCCCACCGAAAGGTTAAGGTGAAAATACTTTACCCAAGTTAAAAGAAGCCACTGAAGACAGCGGAGTAATCATTCCAAAGATTCCTCTAGAATTTCTTACGCCTATATAAGGATTTCAGTCTTTACTAGCTCAACAGAAGTTCTTTAAAACTTCAGAAGCAGCTTTGTCATAGAAAGCTCTCCTAAGCCTTCTTCTAACACAAAATTTACTATCCTTATACACTATCCCTATTTTGTAAGAAGCCTTCATAATGATGCAAATGAAGAGCCTCTCACTCCTATCCCATTACACCCACTAGCCCAGTAGTGTTAGTGTTGTAAGTATTTATTTCTGTTATTATAATTTGTATCTTGTTCTTATAAACAAGATTTAAAGAAAATTTTAAATTACCACTCTTATATTTACAGCTTGGGATTATTCTAAATCATGGTTGTTGTTATTCCACACTTTTTTATTATTATATATGTATTTATGTGTGTATATATATATATATACACGTGTATATATACTTGTTTGAATTTCAAAATTTGTATATATATATATGTATTTATGTATATATAAAAAGTATATATATATGTGTGTGTGTGTGTGTATTAGAGTTCTCCCATAAAACTAGAAGATGTTTAATGCACCACTTTTCAAAGAAAAGTGGTGCATTAAATACACATAGATCAATGGAGGACAAAAATGTCACAATAAAAATAGATAAATTCAAATTATGTACTTAGATACAAATAAGTATCAAAATTAAGTACTTAATAACCCTACATTTTTTAGTGTGTATTTTTTACCAAATAAGTCTAATTTGGTGTACCCCTTACAATTTACCCTTTTTCCAGACTACTCGTTAAGTTACATTCTTGGGCTTTAGTCAGTGCTAATAGGCTAAGCGACGGCCCTTCCACCCAATACCGTCGCATCACTAAGGCCAACTTTCGTCTCTGTCTGACGGGGTGGGTCTTGCAATCAAGCTCCCTTCTGCCTTTACACTCGAGGGTCAATCTCTATCCAAAAATAGGTAACAAAAGAAGAGGGATTTCTTTTTTTTTTTTTGGAAAAATTGTAAAGAGGTATATAAAATAAGACTTAATTATCAAAAAGTACTCAGCTATTAATGTTAGGTCATTAAGTCTTTATTTTTAGAACTTAATTGTGTCTAAATACACAATTTGACTTTTTTTGATTTTCTTTTAACATATTTGTTCTCATTATATAAATATACTAATTATTGCCCGTGACTGAAGACACTTTGTAACGAAAAATAAATCAACAACTAAAAAAATGAACATTAGCTAGAGAAAAAAAAGGGTGCATGCATAGTGATAACAATAAGTATCTAGAACCCATTAATATATAAAAAAATGAACAAAATTACCTACAAAAACATAAGTCAAAAAATTTGAACATGTATATATTTTATCATCGTACTTTAAAAATACACATTAAAAAAACTCTTGGTTGTTTCTGAGATTTTTTTGATTGAGGCAATACCAACAATAAAATTGAAAGAATAACCACAATGAATAATGTTTCCATCATTTTTCTCTATGTCTTTCTCTTTTCTCTCTCACCCTCGATTTTAGCTACAATCGCATCATCAAGCATGGCAATGTTGAGTCACGATTGGCCCGTTACCTTGGCTTTCAATTCAAAACTGATGATGCACAAATTGATGTCGTGCAAGATCAACAGTCGAGTATATGAAGAGATACAATTAATGAGCAATAGATAAGATAATCAATGACAAAATAGTAAATATGTAGTTAACACATAGATTTATAGTGATTCAGCTCGGGTGACCTACTCCACTCTCTGAAAACGGCAGCGGTGGTCGAAGGTGTTTATTAATGAATAAAGTAACCGGGAGAATATGCTCTGGAAGAATTGCAATGCTTTAGGAGAGAGAAACTTGAAATGTAGAGAGGTGTAGAGATGTGACAAGGTGTAGAGGTCTCAAGGTCCTACCTTCTATGTGGAGAGGACTTACATTATAGGTATGGTGAGACGGCGAGGCGGTGACATGAGGGAGATGACAATATTCTTTTGCTACTGTCTCTCTGGGCTTCTTGGATCCTGAATTGGGTCGAATTAGATCAAACTGGGAAAGTGGGTTTGGGCCGCGCTTTAGTTGACTTAGGTCTTCTTGATTTATTGGGTTTGACCTAGTTAACTTTGGGTTCATCATTTTTCCCCCATGCCCCAAGCCCCAATTGCTTGCGAGAGAAGGGGGTTGAGGGCATAAGTGAGCTCTTAGTTTCTTGTTCTCCGCGGTGTTAACTTCCTGAGCTTAGCTCCATGGTTGGGCACCCACTATATTAACAATTTCTTCTGTGTCTGGTCTTCACTAAACTTGGATCCCTTTTTCTATTTTTAGGTGCCAACCTTTAGGATTTTAAAGAGCATCCTCATCTTCCCCAACTCACCTCTTTTGGAACCAGAGCTTAGAAACACTCCTTACACTCTTACCCCATAATCCACTAAGAGGGAGAGATGGAGAGCTGGGCAGTTCCCATGAGGCAGATGGTGCCTAAGGCGCTAGCTCTAGGTGATGCTAGATCAGCTGCAAAGGATTTGGTGGAGAGAGCTTCAATAGACGGTGTGCCAAGAGAAGATTCCATAATAGAAAGGAGAGGGGGCGACGCCCAAGGCGTTGGTGAGATGCCTAAGGGGAAGGCACTTGCTAGGGAGGCGCCGAGTAGTGAGGCATCCAGTAGGCCAGTAGGGAGGTGGCACTTAGTAGGTCGGTAGGAAGGCGGTGCCCAGTAGGGAAGCACCTGATAGAAAGACACCCAATAGACTAAGAGAGAGGAGCCTAATGGGCTAAGAAGGAGGTGTCTGGTAGGGAGGTGTCCAATAGGCCGGTAAAGAGGCGACGCCCAGTAGGGAGGTGCCGAGTAAAGAGGCGTCTAGTATGCCAAGAGAGAGGTGACAGTTACGACACCCAGTAGGGAGGTGTCTAGTAGGTCGGTAGGGAGGCGTCCAGTAGGGCGGCGCCCAGTAGGCGAACCCACTTTCTTCAATCCTATTTTTTCCTTAATGTTTTCTCGATACCAATTCTTTATATCAATATTGTCTCTGATTATAGGGGCCCTATTGATAGGGCAATAGTGGAGACTCTCTGTGCTTTTAGGATGGTGTCTTTCGCTCTTTCCAAGAGGATGAGGTTTGATGCCCCTAGTGCTTCTCAGTCAAGGTCTGAGATTAGGTGTCCCCTCCTTCCCTCTTTCCCAGACTGTGATTCATGTGTGTACTAGAGCTAGCCCTTGTATCGTTATAGGAGTTGTGACTCCAGTGTGATCTTCTACAAGGACTGTAGCTCTACATAACTGTCATGCTTCTAGTAGTGGCTTGGTGTCGATGTTTCGATGTGACTTTGGTCAAGAGCGACTTGGGAGGTCTGTGACTCCCGAGGGATATCAGGGCATTATCAATACTGCGATGGAGGTATTCTTTTTTTCTTCATGTTCTATTTTTTGGACTCTTGTACATGATTGTTGCCTTTCCCTACCTCTTTTCAAAAATGATTAAACTTTGAGAGGCATCTAAGGATCTGGCGAAAGAGAAGTGGGCTTGGAGAGACTGCTGAGGAACAATTGAAGCTTGCTCATGAGAGAGTCACGCCTCCTAAAATCGAGCTTTTTTGGCATACTATGAGAGGGTCAGGAAACTAGAGGCTGATAAAAAGACTGTATGCGCAAGAGCAGAGTTAGAGCTACATATAGCTCAATAGAGGGCTACCGTGGTAGAGGCTTGTAAGGAGATTTTCTGTGCAAGAGCAGAGTCATAGTTGCAAACGTCCTGTGAAAGAGCCGTAAAAGCTAAAGTCGAGCTACATATAATCTCAGAAGATGGTTGTCATAGCAGAGGCTTTGTAAGGAGACTACCTGCACAAGAATAGAGTCATAGCTATAACGTCTCGTGAGAACACCGCAGGAATTGCGGCCGAGCTACATATAGTCTCAGAAAATGACTACCGTAGCAGAGGCTTGCAAGGAGATTACCTGCGGAAGAGTAGAGTCATAGCTGCAAACGTCCCGTGAAAGGGCCGTAGGAGCAGAGGTCGAGCTACGTATAGTTTCAAGAGATAACTGTCACAATAAAAGTTTGTTAGGAGACTACCTGTGCGAGAGCAGAGTCATAGTTATAAAATGTCCCGTGAGAGGACCTCATGAGCTGAGGCTGAGCTACGTATAGTCTTAGAATATGGTTGTTGTAGTAGAGGCTTGTAAGGAGACTACCTATGCGAGAGCAGAGTCATAGCTACAAACGTCCCGTGAGAGGGCCGTAAGAATTGAGGCAGAGTTATGTATAGTCTCAGGAGATGGTTGTCGTAGCAGAGGCTTGTAAAGAGATTACCTGCGTGAGAGCAGAGTTATAGCTACAAACGTCCCGTGAGAGGGCCGTAGGAGCAGAGGCCGAGTTACGTATAGTCTCGGGAGATGGCTGTCGTAGTAGAGGCTTGTAACCTGCGCGAGAGCAGAGTCATAGCTGCAAACGTCCCGTGAAAGGGCCGCAAGAGCTGAGACCGAGCTACGTATAGTCTCGGGAGATGGTTGTCGTAGCAAAGACTCATTCTATTGATATGGAGATGAGGAAGGCGCTAAGGAGCTGGACACTTGGTATTAGACGCCTGCTGAGAGGGCCACTATTAATTTTTCTGGCTTCGTCCCCTATTAGGCACCAACAATAGTTGGTGACGGGGAGAGTCTTGATTATAGTGGTTATGGCTCAGGGATTAGTGACTGGAGTATGACGACTGTTGTCCTTTTGTCTACACCTTATTTTTAAGTCATGTTTTGACTTTCGTAGGCTGTATACGAACTGTAAGAAATGAAAGCAAGACAATTATGGACACCATAATCTTCACAGAATTCTATTTCATAAAATAATAAATAAGAAGATAAATCAATTGAAACAATAAATGATAGATAAAATGAGAGTCACTAGCTTGTACTCGTTATTGATAATAGTTCTTCAAGTGTTCGATGTCCCATAGGTGGGTCAAGACTTTCCTGGTGGAGTTGGAGTCTCCTCCTCCTCCTAGCCCTCAGGAGATTATCTGGATTTCTCTGAGGGATTACTAGCGTTCTCTGTCGCCATAGCCCTGACCAGGTGGCGGGGCTTGTCCTCTATCAACAACGTGTTGCCTCAACTGGCCATGTTGTATGAGTTTCTCGATCTGCCTTTGAAGATCAAAGCAGTCGTCAGTATCATGGTCGTGGTCATAATGGAAACGACAGTATTTGTTCTGGCTCTTCTGGTTTGGGGCGGTCTTTATCTTATCGGGCCAACGTACTGTAGGATCATCCTGTATTTGAAACAAGATATGCTCCACAGAAGCATTGAGTGGCATGAAGGCTTGTCGCTCTCTCAGAAGGTGGGGACCAAGGAGGTCCTTGGCAGAGATTCTCTCTGTCCTACCCCTTTTGTTCTCTGCTTCTCGCTTGTCCTAATGGGTGTCCTTCCTCTTCTCGCCCCCATGGGAGGACTCACCTCGTTTGGCCTTGGTAACATTCTTGGCACTCGTGTATTTTTGTGCCCTATACAACAGTTTGAGCATATTGGATGATGACTTTTTTAGGACAGAGAACTTGAAACTGGAGGAGCGCAACATGCGATAAAAGCAGCCATGGTCACCTTATCGTCTGGCTCTTCGATTTGGGGAGCCTCCTTGTTAAAATGAGTGAGGTAGCTCTTAAGGCTTTTATTCCGGTCCTACTTGATGGTGAGTAGGTGAATCATAGGTTTTTGATGTCGGCGTCCCCTAATGAAGTGGGAGACGAAGGATCTACTCAATTCCGCGAAGGAGTGAATGGAGGAGGGTTTAATCTTTACAAACCATTGGCGAGTAGACCCCTTCAAGGTGGTAAGAAAGACTCTACATATAATCTCCTCAGGCACGTTGTAGAGTTGCACGAGAGAGTTGTATGTGTCAAGATGGTCGAGGGGATCTTTGGTATTGTCAAAAATCTCGACGGTAGGCATCTTGATCTTTGAGGGTAAGGGATAATTGGCTATGTCTACAACAAAAAGTGTATCAGTACGTCTTACTAGGTAATCCACCGTCTTAGGCTCCTGAGCCTTGATGGCGTTGAGGGCATCACCGAGTTAATTTTGTACCTCTCTGATCTTCTGGTCCCATTGATTAGGGACATTCTCAGTTGGGTAGTGGTACTAGCTGCCATGATCGCCATATTGACTCTCTCTTTCATCCCTTGCGCAAGTGCATGAGAAGGGGGAACACGTGAACTTCTTACGCGCTAAGGACCTGTTGGGCGAGGGGTGCCATAGTGTGGCCTTGGGGCATTCTGGCGAGGGACCCCATGGTGAGGGGCTGCTTAGCGCCCAGAAGGGATACGTTGCTGCTCCTCTCCTGTTGGAAGGAGTAGGGCTCCTCCCACAAGGTGAAGGGCGAAGCCTCCTCGGGCGAGCATCAACTGAATGATCTGTTGGTTTTAATTTACTAGTAGCTGTATGGTCTATAAAAGTTGTTGCCCGACGACGGGGGTTGGGGTCGCCGTAGCAGATGATTCTGAGGGGAGACGGAGCCTCCTTCCGGTGGGTCAGATTGTTGTCTTTCGATTGCTGATTAATCGATCTTGTTGTGATTACCATGGATTAGATAGTATAAAATTTAGTCGTTTTTCACAGACGATGCCAAAACTGATGATGCACAAATTGGTGTCGTGCAAGATCAACAGTTGAGTGTATGAAGAGATGTAACTAATGAGCAATAAATAAGATAATCAATGAGAAAACAGTAAATATAGAGTCAACACACAAATATATTATAGTTCGGTTCGGATGACCTACTCCACTCTCGAAAAATGGCAGCAGTGGCCGAAGGTGTTTATTAATGGATAAAGTAACCAGGAGAGTATGTTTTGGGAGAATTCAACGCTTTAGGAGAGAGAAACTTGAAGTGTAGAGAGGTGTAGAGATGTAGAGGTCTTAAGGTCCTACCCTGTATGTAGAGAGGACTTACATTATATAGGTATGGTGAGGCGGTGACGTGAGGAAAATGACGTTATTCTTTTGGTAAGTACAATCAATGTAAGATTGGATTTCCATGAGTGTGTATCCCGATAGTTTCTCCCATGTGCTTCTATCTCCCGGGACTTCTTGGATCCTAAACTGGGTCAGACTGGCAAAATGGGTCTGGGCCACCCTTTAGTTGACTTAGGCCTTCTTGATTTATTGGGTCTAACGTAGTTAACTTTGGGCTCATCAAAAACCATCACCGATGGCCTTGCTAACAATCACCCTCGCACTGGCGAGCGAGTCATGTTCATTGTTCCTTCTTTGCACTCAAGCAAAAACCTCTAACAATAAAGTATTTCCAAGAAATAATTGTACTATCTATACATAATTCATTGCTATAAATGTATTTAAGTTGTTGGCTCCATCCATAAATAGTCTCAGCTACAAAAAGAAAAATGAAGAAATTAATTTGAATATCACCTTCAGCTAAGCAAGTAAATTAGGGGCACTATACTACTATTTCCATATGCACAATGCAAAAAAAAAAAAAAAATCAAACTTCAAATAATACTGAGTATTAGGGATGAAAATAGACGGGGGCGGGGGTGGGCGAATAGTCTCCACTCCCGTATCTACTTCAAAAATATTCGTCCACCCCTGGTAGCATGTGAAATTTAATCCCCATCCCACGAGTAAATTTTGATCCCCATCTCCTGCCCATAGCAATTAAAATAGGTTTAAAACAAAAAAAAAAATTGATCAATGAATTGGGATTGGATGAAACAAAATGTACATCTAAATACATAATAAAAACAATAACAAATAAGAAGTGTAAATCAGGCCTATAGAGCTTATTAAGAAAGCTATAATAAGCAAACAACATCTTCTTGCATCACTGTAAAAAAGACATAGAAATCATAAATTAATCTCATCTATACTATTTTTATTTTATCACACCATCTAAAGCATAACTTTAGAAAATACTTAAACATCTCGATTTCTTTATGCTCTACCAATGAATTGAAATGTATGTACAACACTGCTAGTCAAAATAAATGGTCACTAGGATGTTTGACAAAATAGAATGCCTAAAGGAAAAACATCAGCAACAAAGAAAATATTATATCACCCATAATTAGTATCTAAAAATCTAAAAGCATTAAAATCATGATCCCAAAAAAAAATTCTATAGCTTTTTCTTGTAATCCTATCCGATGAAATGCTATAAATCACAAAATTAAAATTAAAATTCTTTAGACTCAGGACATATAGGTATACAACTTGCAAGTCAAATAATTTAGACACCTCAATGTTTATCATATATGAAAGAAGATCATAAACCAACTTGCTCGATACATGGATTGTGCTACATGCCTTGATCAGGATTCCAACTACTATGAACAATTGTATGCTCGCGAATTTTTATGTCAACAAAATAAAATTAAAGAATAGGCATCCAACTTTGGTGCTTCAAGAACAACGTGTGCCCAATTGTTTAGTCACCACAATGTTTGTCACAGCTTGGTGATGCAAATCTAAAATAAAAATGCCTATAGGAACTTTATCTACCACATAATTACAAAGAAAAGAAATGTCGAAATATGTAATAAAAGGCCAAAAAGATCACTAAAACTGATACAACTATCTATTACAGTGCATTTTCGATCGCCCTGGTAGATTTATAGCCTAAAGATAGAGACATCTACATGATGATGATCTTTGACAGATCATGGTGCACTACGAATCCTTGTCGATGATAAAGAATATAGTAGTTCAACGAAGGTGGAATTGTTGGGAACAACATTCTTTGAGAGCCTACAATAATAGGAAAAACTTTCATGATCACACAATGTAAAGGAAATGTTGCATAAGATGAGAAAATACACACCGAAATAAGACGTACACAACATATATTTTTGGAAAAACATAATTACCAAACTAATATACAAACTCCTCAATGGTAAAAAAAAATTCATTAATAAAATCAAATGGAACATAAAAATAGTTTTGAAAGTGGTATGGCTAAATCAAATAAAATCCTCATAACAAATCACAATTGTGCACATTCCAATTTAAGAGGTGAAACGTATAATATTTTCGAAAGATATCTTAATACAAAAAAAAAATTCTACATTTTCAAGACCAAAACAGAGACTTAAACATTCATGCGGACCCAATTTAGAATTAGATATTCAAACAATTAAACAACACTTAACCTTTAAAAAGAGTTGGGGTTCTCGACCAAGTTCGTCACTGATCTTTGGTTTGACTGCAAGTCTAAAGTGGTGGCTGTGATTGTCCACAATTCTTTGAGAAATTTTGTCAAACATGTGGTGGATATAGTGCAAAATGCAACCCAATACAAAAATAGTTCACATACACAAAAACTAAAAAAATGTGAACTCAATTCCTTCAATCATACAATCAAACTCACATCAGGTGAATCACAAAAGAATTTCAACATTAATAACCCATACGTAAGAAGAAAAAACAAAAGAACTTAATAATTTTACCTTGTTGATCGCTAAACTTTTTTCTTATACCAAGCTTCCCTGTTTTGCAGGGCAATAGGAACCAATTCTTTCTTCTGTGTAATCTCTGTTTTGCAAAGGAAACATGGGAAACATAACCTAATGTCAAACTAATGAATTCAAGCTTCAAATTTTCATGTTATCTTTATCTTTGGTTGTGTGGTGTTGACGGTGGTGCAATGGCGATGATAGTGTTGCTTTGCTGGTGACGGTGGGTATGGGTGTTTTGTGCATGTGTGCTGTGACAGTGTTGTGTGGTTTATGCAGGGGGTATAAAAGGAGAGGATGTGTTCTGTTGCGTCTTTGGGGGGTGGGTTCATCAAGCAAAGAAAGGTGGGGGATGTTTGTGCACAGGGGAAAAAAAGGGTGGGGGTCTGCTAGGTTATTGGGTCTTTGCGCAAAAGAGGGATAAGGGGAATACTTGGCAGTGGCAGTGGCAGTGGCAGTGGTTGTGGCTGTAGCAAACTCAGTGGCACTATTCAACATTAAAAATTTGGTGTTTCAATATATCAGAGAAAATTGAATCAACAACTATAGAATTTACTCAAGGCCAAAATCAGAATTCAACAATTATCTCAAACCCAAAACCAAGATTCCCATCCTTCAAGAATAAAAATCTGGTGGGTTGGGGCTTTTTGTTAAACATATTGTGTGCGTGAGAGATGAGCAATGAAGAGAATCAGAGAGACGGACAAATAGAGTGAGAGATGAGCAGCGATGTAAAGGGGATGAGAAAAAATAGAAAAAAAAACTAAAATACCTGGGCAACTTTTGGGTGTTGAGCGGTGGGTGGAGGTGGCTGTCATTTGGCAGTGGCTTTACTTCGCAGAAGAGGGCAACGATGAAGCTCTAGATGTGAGAGAGAACTGGGCGTGAGAAAGAAAACAGTGTGTGGCAGTGGCATCGTTTGGCAGTGGAGAGCTAGGCGTGAGAGATAGGGGAAGAGTTTGCGGTGAATATTGAGTTTGGAAGGCAGGGGTTTCGAGGAATAGAGAGGGTGAGCGTCAGAGAGATAGAGGCGTGAGATTACAAGATTCGGAATTAAGATCGGTAGAAGATTTGAGATTGGGAGAGAGAGAGAAGTGAGATTGAGATGGATTCCATGAAAGAGATTTTGGGGAAGAGTTTGGAAGGCATAAGAGATTTCGTAGGAGAGAGAGGCGTGAGTCAGAAAAATTGGCCTTAAGGCGATAAACGAATGAGGAAGAGAGATTTAGGGAAAATTAAAAAGCCTGATAATTAAAAAAAGAAACATTATTGGGCGAAAAAATAAAATTCAGTATTCACTGTACACCGTCGGATCAGTATTTATAAGATGATCTGAATCGTCTTTTGTGTTAAAATTACATTGTATATTGGATGTATTTATGTTTTGTCTCAAAACGATCTGAACCTTTCTTTGTCTCCAAAATTCAAACTCATCTCCATTTTATTATATAGATATATAGGAATTCTAATAAAATAAAAACTAAAAATTTAGGAAAATCAAAACCCATAATAAATCTTCTTCATTTTTTAAGGATATGTTTCAAAATTTTTGAAAACTTTTGAAATTTGACAACTAAAATTAAAAAATTTTAATTATCTTATCTTAGAAAGTACTAAAATCAAAGAATTAAATATATCCCTAAAAAAATGGAGATGATTTATTATGTGTTTTGATTTTCCTAAATTTTAGGTTTTTGTTTAATTAAAACTCTTATATCTACATAATAAAGTAGCTAAATTGTTTATCTTGTGTTTTTTGCAGCTAATATTGTTTTAATTCGATGGTCCTAATGAGACTTTCATTTATTTTACAAGACTCTCATTTCTCATATAATTTTTTCTATCTATCTATCCTTATATTCTCTCTCTCATACTATTATCTTCTTTTTTTTGTTTTCCCTGTATTATTTTTGTTATTATTTACTCCATAAAACAGATGAAATTACATGTTATGAAATTATTTATTCCATGAAAATCATTTAAAATTTTTATCTATCATGACATGTATTTTGATACTTGTTTCTTCATTTGTAAATAACACTTAATGTAAATAAAAATAGCACATTAACTATAAACACTAAATAATATTCGACATGAAATAAACCTTAGATTTTAAATTAATATATAATTTTATCAAAAATTAACATTTAATTTTATCCAATTTATATTCAACTTTATCAAATTAATTTTTATTGTTATCAAATTAAATATTAAAATTTATTTAATCAAATTTTTTGAGTACCAAATTATATTAATTTTTTTGGTACTAAATTAAATTTTTAATTTTTTTTGGTACTAAATTTGGACAATGGTAATTATAAAAATAATAAAAAAATTTTGGATAAAATTATCAATTTCTATTAACAACATTGACAGAGAGGAGATAGAGAGGGTCTATGTGCAATGAGTTTAAACCTCAAAGGGTCTCCGTGTTATTTATAAAATATTAGGAGATGTCCGTGTAATATTGTCAAAACTCAGGGGGTGTTCGTGATTTTTACCCTGTTTTTTAATTAAACATTAGTTTATTATTATTTTATCTTAAAATTTTGAATTATTGTATTTTTAATGAAAACAATTATTTGTTATGAGAGTACTAGTCATTGTCTGTATCTGAAAGCACTATATAACTAATAAAAAAATCGCAAGTAATTGTCCATCTTGAAAAAGAGAATGGATAAAAAACATTCATACTAATTCTTTTAAAATGATCCAAAATATAATGTCGATCATATCATTCATATTAATAGAACTATCCAAAAAATGTATAAAAAAAATTCTCCAAAACAATATCACATATACAGAAAAAAAATACTAATGAAATCTAATAAAATTTATAATTTTTAAGTAATAAATAAAATCTTATTCATTTATAAGACGTATGAATTTATCGCTATTCAACCAAAGAACATAATATAATTATAAACTCAATTACTTTTTATTTTTTTATTACTATTAGCTTGGGCTTTGATTTTTTTTTTTTTTTTGTTGCAACTTGACGCTGCATGTCTACAACTTGGAACCTTTTTTTTTTTTAGCATTCAAATATTTTTTCATTTTATAAAATCACTCAAATATTTGGCTTTGTTATTTTTTTTTATCGTTAATTAGCTTGAGTTTGAATGTCTATGACTTTTAAAAAAAAATTATAGTTNTATATATATATATATATATATTAGTTATTACCCGTACTTGAAAATACTCTTAACACAAAAAATTCGCCAAGTAAACGGGGATTCAAGAAATTTTTAAATAAAAAAAAAATTTAGGATTAAAATGAAGAAAAATCATATAACATTAATACAATTCAAGAATCTCCATGAACTTAAAATAACATCATTACAAAATTATCATATCATAAATTTTTTCATGACGACTCTTTTTTCCACTAGATAAGTGTTTATTTTTTCAACCTCTGGCTAAATCTAATGAATAGACTGTCTAATTTTAATAAGGAATATTATTAAGAATACATAATTAAATTACTGAATACAATCAAACAAATTAACCACATTGAACTACAAAATCAAATTTCTAAAAAATAGAAAAAAGTTCAACCGAACTAACATTGCCCAACAGATCTGCTTGTAGTTGCGAGGACAATTGATTTAAATTTTCTACCACTGTGACTTCTCAGATTCTACATCTCACGCTGCAATTAAACCAAATCAACAAAATTAAAATTTCTCCACTTCAAAAAAAAATTGATTTAACTAATCTTTTGTCATTTTGGTGTTTATTTTACACTNACGCTGCAATTAAACCAAATCAACAAAATTAAAATTTCTCCACTTCAAAAAAAAATTGATTTAACTAATCTTTTGTCATTTTGGTGTTTATTTTACACTACTCAAGTATTAAAAGATATATGAACATTAGCAAGAAAAAAAGGATGCAAATAAGGGAAAAAAATGTTACAGTTGATTTTGATTTTTTTTTTTTTTGGTTTCACTTATTTTTTTTTTTTTGGTAATTAACTTGACTTTGAGTTTTTNTTTTTTTTTTTTTGGTTTCACTTATTTTTTTTTTTTTGGTAATTAACTTGACTTTGAGTTTTTAGTTTTTTTTGGTACAATTGGTATCACTTTTTTTTTAATTGGTGATTAGTTTGACTCTGATTTTTTTTTTATGTAATTGGTATCACTTATTTTTTTTATTGGTGATTAGCTTGGTTTTGATTATTTTTTTTGTGCAATTGGTGTTACTAATTTTTTTTTATTGATGATTAACTTGATTTTGAATTTTTTTTGAGTGAAGAAGTCCAATTAGGATCATCAAGACAAACAATGTTAAGAAAAGAGAGAGTATGAGAAGTAGGAGAGTGTGTGTCTAAAAGAAATATGAAATAGAGAGAGAATTATATTATAAATGAGAGAGTGTGTTAAAAGAAATATGAAATAGAGAGAGAATTATATGAGAGATAGAAGAATGTGTTTAAAATATATGAGAAAGAGAGTTATATACATATGACAATTGGGTGTATGAAAATAAAGAATGAGAGAGTTATATGAGAGATGAGAGTTTTAGAGTTGTAAAAAAAATGAAAGTTCAATTTTAATCGTTGAATTAAAAGTTGGGAAATAATCTGAACTGCAAAAAGTTCAAGACAAAGAAATCTAATTACTTTATTATATAGATATATATAGTGTATTTAAAAGATATATGAAATAGAGAACGAAAAAGAGTTATACGAGATATAGGAAACTTATAGTTATAAAATAAATGAAAGTTCAATTAGGATTGTAAGATTAATAATTCTCAAACGATCTGAGTCGCGAAAAGCTCAAGATAAACAATTTAACTACTTTATAGATGTTGGTAACCAAAACAGAAATGTGTGTGAATGTATTTCTGTGTATATTTATATTTGAAGAATTGAATATTTTGTGATTAAATTTATAATTATATTGTGTCATTTGGGGTTAAATGGTGATAGTGGTGACAAATTCATGAATTTTATAAATGAGCAAAATTTTGTTGATTTTATTTAGTGCTTAAAGATGTTAATTTAATTATGTTGTGTTATTGGATTGAGTGGTAGTATAGGTGATAAATTCGTCAGTCTTATAAATAAGCACAATTTTATTTAGTTTATTTATTACTTAAAGATATTAAATTTCAATGGGTTGTATTAGTATTTACTTTTTTTTTCAAAGGTATTTGTATATATGGTGTTGTTTTGAAGAATTTTTATATATTTTTGTGTCAGTTCTATTAATATGAAATGAATCGTATCATATAAAGTTCGTATATTGTATGAATTGTATTACATATTTCATTTAATTAGTTTCACTCATACTTGATTCACTTATTAATAATGTTATATTGGATCTATTTATTTATAAAATAAGTGACTTAAAAAAAACTCAAACTCTTTAATTTCATATCGTATTCGTGATATATTAACGGATTATAACATGTTTTCACGCTATTACTTATAATCACACAAAAATGGTGTCTACATTCTATTTAATAGATATCTAAATTTTAAAATATTAAATTCAACTCTCTAAAATCGTGTCAGTAGATGGGCGCTGGGCGCAGACATAATTGGCCCAGGCCCGGTGTCTCTACCATCAATTTTTATATGTCATTTGCCTTTTATGAAGAAAAATACTAGGGGTGCAACTTAGGTTAGGTAATCCGATTTTAACCTGCAAAAATTAGGATTTAGGTAAGAGTTTTTAATACTTGGGTTAGACTTGGATCAAAAAATTTCAACCCAAATTTAATTTGGGTTGAATTCGGGTTAAGACTTCATGAACCTAAGTTCAACATGAACCTTACAAATTTAAAAAAAAAGTTATATATATAAAACATTAGCACTAGTTTTTCATTTTTATTCTATCGTTCTCTGTCTCTTTCGTTCTCTTCGCCTCTCTCATTGTCTCAGTCTTTCTCATTAAAAATTTGGTTGAAGTTATTTGTTATTAATTTAGGTGAATATTATGTAATATATGTATTAGGTTTATAACAAGAAGCCTATTTTGAATTTTATCCGAATTGAACCTGTAAAATAACTCGAAATTAGCTCAAAATCATCAACCTGAGCCTGCCCGAATTAAACTAGGGCAGTGCTCAGGTTGAATTCTCCAACCCGAGGTAGAATTCAGATTAGAATTAGGGTTATAGTTGAAGATTATATACCTAAAGTTGGGCTATGATTGATTGTCCAATCCACCCGAATTACACCCCTAAAAATTACTACATATATAATTTAAATATAACTCTAAAAAATACAAATCATTCATTTAGATGGGTAGTTTTTTTTATCACACATTTAGATGAGCAGTGAATAGGTGGTTTTACTAAAAAAAAAATTAAATAAATTAATAGGACCCACTCTTCTATGCATTGGGTTATAACTCTTTTGTTGCATTTACTTTGCGTAGCATTACTCTTTTATGAGTTTTATCAATCTTCTGTGCGCACCGAACTCGTAAAATGGCCATGGCCTTCAATCACACTCATCATCTCGCCTCTCTCACCTCTCTCTGCAACTCCACTCTCTCCTCATCCATTTTACTGAAATTCCCATTTCGCTCTCTTCCTCTCAGCCCCACACGATACAGTTCTCGTACTATCAAATCAGCCACTAGCAGTAGCTTCACTTGGGAAGACGTTTTTCAAATCTCCCAATCGCAACACAACGACTCTTCCGATCTCCAAGGCTTCTTCGACAAAATCAATCTCTGCAATCGCAATTCCGTACGCCTTCTCTCTCTCTCTCTCTCTCTCTATCTCTCTCTCTCCGTACGCAATTCCGACGAATAGTTTCTTGTATTATATGGTTTTTGTTTGCAGGAGAAGCACTCTGAATTCGTTCCGTTCGTTGTTGTGGATCAAATTGTTGGCTACGTTCACAATGGGTAATGCCACCATTTAATTAATTGGATGATTTATTAACAAGTTGTGCTTACCAAATAGCAAGCTACTTAATGTGTTAGCTAGTTGAACGATTCATACATTGTTCTCGAGTAATTGACTGAATATATGTTTTCAAAAGGCTGGGTTTTATTTTCTCATCTCCGGGATTTTACTGAATTTACTGCCTCAAATAATGAAATTGGGTATAGCTGAATATCCAATACGATTTCATAACTTCAAAATGGTCAATATATTTTGATTGAGCTAATTTGAGGGTAAAAGGGCTGTCCTGTGCATGACTCTCATTCCATTGCGGGGTCTGGAAAGGGTCAAATGTACACAGTCTTAGCCTGCCTACCAGGAGGCTGTTTTTGTGGCTTGAATCCTTGAAGCCTGGTCAGAGCGGAACAACCTTACATCTTTGCCAACCAATTTGGAATTGACTTATTTAATTTCACTTGGACAAAAGTGGACTCCAAATTGAGTTAGAATTAGATCCCTGAATTATGATTTTGGTTGATTCATGTTATTTACTTGGTTTTGACTTTGTATAGGTTTGCTGACCATCTAAGAAGGTTTGCGGATGTCTTTATTTTCCCCAAAAATAATTCTCATGGTTGCCGGTTTGGATATCATGTCACACTACATCCAATGCTTAGAACACCGGAGGTTATGACTAGTGCGGTTGAAGATGTAGTGAAATGCTTAGGGGAAGAACTAATTCCAGGTATTCGGAATGAGGTACTTCTTGTGACCGAATTATATAAATTTTCTTTCTGTTTTCAGTAAGTGGTTTTACATTTTCGCTAATTGTCATATTTAACCTCTTTATTTTGTGATAGTTTACAATATTTAGGGATCAGGTTTTCCAATATACTTTCTTGGATGGTTATGGATTGTGTTGTTTACAAGCAGCTATATCCTGTCACTTCATGTTTTGGGACTCCAGTATTTTTCTCGCTAGAGCGTGCAGCTGCACCTTATTTTGGGATAAAGGTGTGTTATTCCTTTTGCTTATAATAGCACAGAACTTCATAGATTTGCTAATTTAAGTAGTTGATGATAATGGGAGTTGATGATGGTTGTTTATCACTACTGTATTGTATTTGATCCATTTCTCATACTGCTGGCCCAAGCATCAAAAGAAAAAGAGTCCTTGATTTTTATATGCAAACAACACTATCACTCACATTTATATTTTTCGTTTATCACCGTCATATTATTAAAAAGACAGTGATCAAGGCTGAATCTTATTAAATTTGTACAATTGGCATGATACGTATTGCTTGGGTCAGAGGCTGTCTGATTAACTAGACCAGTGTACTTAACGCTTCTTTTTTTTCCCCCTTGTGAAATGCTTTTGTTCTTTTCATGTCAGGCTTATGGAGTTCACATGAATGGCTATGTTGAAAGAGATGGGCAAAAATATCTTTGGATAGGGAAGAGAAGTGAACTGAAACCCACCTACCCCGGGATGCTTGATCATTTAGTTGCCGGAGGGCTGGTCCATGCTCATCTTTTGATTTATGTTTATGTATTGGTTGTTTTTCTCCAAGAATGCTTAAGAATATAATGATTCAAAGTTGTTCAGCAATGGTGAATCTCGAATTTGCTTTTCTGGGGCTGATATCAACTATTCACTCCATCTCAACCAACAAGAGCATGTGCTCTTTTTTTTTTCTTCTTCTGAACCAGTTATTTGTAGCACATGTTTGCTGATTTTATTCCAAGTTAGTCATTTTGCTCATACTTCCACAGTTTGTCATTACAGCCTCATGGGATTCCCTGTGGAGAGAATCTTGTGAAAGAATGTGAAGAGGAGGCAGGGATACCAAAGTCCATATCCAGTGAGTAAGTTTTATTCTGCTATTGAACTATTCTAGCCTTACAGCACATCTCATATAGACTATATACAGGAAGTTAAAATTTTCAATGGCAGATACGCATTGGTTATTGACAGCATATTATGTCACCACCTAGTGTCCTTCTACTCTTTGTCTAATGTAGATATACCTGTGAAAATATTTATGATCTTTTTCCCCCCACAGAGCGATACCAGTTGGTGCTGTCTCCTATATGGATATTGATGGATATCGATTCAAGAGAGATGTTCTCTTTTGTTATGATTTAAAGCTTCCCGAAGATTTTACTCCTAAGAATCAGGGTAAGCCCCGTAAAACTCCCTGAACAATCCCCCCAAGCAAATAGACAAACAGACTTAGCACCCTATGCTTTATGAGTTTGCTGCAATGGGTTTTTCTATTCATTCTATCTGCGATTCACTTCAATGCTTTTCTGTGGTTGATTGTAACATGTGGCAGATGGAGAGGTAGCGAGTTTCAAACTGATCCCTGTAACCCTTGTTGCAAATGTCATTAGGAGGACACAGTTATTTAAAGCAAATTGCAATCTTGTCATCATCGATTTCCTGTTTCGACATGGGTATTTAATTTTCTCCTGTTCTGCTTCTTTTGTTGCTTCTCACTTTTGAGGAATCGGTGATGTATAAAAGCAAATTATTATGGTATCTGTGATTATATTCCTAGCGATATACTTTGCAAAACAAGGGTTGCTTGTGGCCAATTATCCACCTTGTTCATGAACAAACTATTTTGGTCCTCACAAGATCGCACAACACAATTTTTTTTAATTTATGCCTAAAATTGCCTTAGAATTCAGAATTTGGTGCAAACTTCTTCAATTAGACCGAGAGATAAAGCCTTGACAGGGAACTAATTCAGTGCAGCGTTTCAGAAATCTTGCTACCTATCATCTTTTGGATCTAGGAACTGTTGTCTCGGAGGAAGAAAATTGTTTTTGCTTTGTGAGTCAAGTCATTATCACCTTACTTGAGCCGAAGCAACTGTAATATCGTTTTTCCCTAAAATATCTGCAGGTACATCAGACCTGAAGATTTTGGATACTTGAAGCTACTAGAAAGTTTGAGGAGTGGAGATTGCTCCTAAATGTGTTCCCACTTTCATATTGTTACAACTGGCTTCAATTCCTAAAATTGTAGGGCAAAGCCCCAGGGAAATCCTGAAGTCTCTTCAGATACTGCTTCAACTATATCTCACAAGTGAGATAAATGGAAACATCTTGCATGGATGTTTTCAACGCTAGTGGCGAATGATGTGTACGGATTGGCTTGGTTCGATACTTCGTGGGTTAAAAGCACAAACAAGAACTGGGTTCCTTAAATTAGTTCTCCATTTCTTCAGTGCTCGTACAGTTCCTATTTTACAGTTTGTTGTATAGTTGATTCTATTTGGTATCATGCCTTTTGTTATGATCGTTTCTGAGATTATCTTCTTTTCATCCCAACCTGCTCTTTCTTGGACTAATAGGTTGTTGAATGACAGGATGTTTTGAACTCTGATTCAAGATAAGATTTTTGACCCTAATTTTTTGGATTTTGTTGACATACTAGTCATTACTATACTAGTCATTACCTTTGCATGAAGGTACTGTTAATACAAAAATTTTACCAAAGTAAATAGGGCATCCAAGAATGTTTTAAATAAAAGAAGTCCAAGGTTTAAAAAGAAGAAGAATTATATCGTATTAATACAATTCGAGAATTCCCATGAATTTAAATTAACACCATTATAAAATTGTCATGGCATAAAATTTTCCATGACGACTCTTCCTTCCAACAAATGAGTGTTCATTTTTTAAATTTCTAGCTAAATTTAATGAATAAGTTGTTTATTTTTAATAAGGAATATCATTAAAAACACATAATTAAATCATTGAATCCTATCAAATAAATTAACCACATTGAACTACAAAATCAAATTTCCAAAAAATAAAAAAATACTCAATCGAACTAACATTGCCTAGTGGATCTGTATGTAGTTGCAGAGAAAATTGATTTGAATTATCTATTGTTGTGACGTCTTGGATTCTATAGAAATATTATCACGCTACAATTAAACTAAATCAACAAAATTAAAATTTCACCACTTAAAAAAAATTGATTTAATTGACTTTTTGTCGTTTCGGTTTCTATTTTGCACTATTCAAATATTTAAAAAAATATGAACATTAGCAACGAGAAAGTGATACAAATAAGGAAAAAAAAATGTTATAGTTGGTTTTGAATATATATATATATATATTTGCAATTGGTTTCAATTAATTTTTTATATTGGTAATTAGCTTGACTTTGAATTTTAGTTTTTTTTTTTACAATTGGTATCACTTATTATTTTTTTATTGGTTATTAGCTTGACTCTGATTTTTTTTTTGGGTACAATTGGTATTACTTATTTTTTTATTGGTGATTAGTTTGATTCTGATTTTTTTTTTTTGGTGCAATTGATATCACTTATTATTTTTTTACTGATAATTAGCTTGACTTTGAATTTTTTTAAGTAAAGAAGTTCAATTAAAATCATCAAAACAAACAATATTAAGAGATAGAGTATGATATATATATATATATAGATATATATATATATATATATATAAAGAGAGAGAGAGAGAGAGAGAGAGAGAGAGAGAGTTATATATGTATGAAAGTTGGGTATATGAGATAGAGTGAGAGAAAGAGTTATATGAGAGATG
>CAUOFW020002292.1:62634-73240 GCA_963454935.2 Ilex paraguariensis
TTTCTCTTTATGATTGTTCTGTTACAACATTAATGAAAAATTTACAAGAATAGTTGAAAAATTACCACACTAGTGGTACAAATTACAATATTAGTGAAAAATTTTACAACAATAGTGGAAAAATTTTTATGAATGTTTATGATCTATCACAACAATTTGATCGATCAAACAACAATTTGATTGATTTTTCAAAATTCAATTTTAAAATATGTTTAATAAAATTTTAATTTTAATTTTTTTTAAAAATAAAAATTAAAAAAATTTTAAAATTGAATTTTTATTAAACATATTTTTGATAGATCAATTAAACAAATAAATTTGGTAACACATACCACTGAGTTTGTAATTATTCTCATAAAAGAATCCATTCAAATTATAAATATTCCCATAAAAGTGGTAAATAAGATATGTGTAATTGATCTATCAAAATTATGTTTAATAAAAATTTAATATTAATTTTTTTTTAAAATTTATTATTATTTTTGTTTATCTCCAAAATATTTGCGATCTATCTTAAGATCTTGTGATTTATCGCAAGGTTGAAGTAGTCTCCCCCAATTTTTTTTGAAAAACAGTAAGTTTGTGATCGATCAAATCTCCCCATGAAATTGTAAATATTTGAATACATTGAAGTTGTAAAGATTTTCACAAATTTGGTAAACATACCATTAAAGTTGTAAATATTTCTCCAAATTTGATAAATATACCACTGAAGTTGTAAATCTCCCAATGAAATTGTAAATATTCCCATAAAGAATCTATTAAATTTGTAAATATTCCCATAAAAGTGATAATTGATCCATCGAAGTTGTATATCTTCTTGGGTTAGTTGTAAAATATTCATAAAATAAGCACACACAAGTGTGTATTGATCAAATCTCCCCATGATCGATCAAATATATCTCTATGATCGATCAAATCTCTCCATGAAGTTGTAAATATTTGAATCCATTAAAGTTGTAAAGATTTTCACAAATTTGATAAACATACCACTGAAGTTGTTAATATTCTCACAAATTTTGTAATTTTATTCACTATCTTTATAAAATTTTCACTAATGCTATAATTTTTTTCACTATAGTTGTAAACTTCTCACTAATATTATAATTTTGCCTTGTAATTTGGAATTTTTGGTATAGTACCGAAAATTCTTATGGATGTACCGTAGCCTTCTCCTACAATTAGTGAATCTAAGCTAAAATTTATATGAGGCAGTAGCTTTCTTTACAAAAAGACTAGATAATAATCCAAATTGTCAATAGTTTTGTTGTTTGTGGTAGAATAAAAGAATCTTAAAAGGTCAGCTCATTCTGTTTGAAACTTTTTGGATGAAAATTCTATCTCGGAGTAATAATTGATCACTCAGAATTCTATTTTTCCCACCATTAAAAAACTTAATTCCAAAGTACATATAATACTCAAGATTTTTTTTCTAAGGTCACTCCGAATCGAGATATATATTCTCCATTACATTTCACTTAATTTTATTCAATGATAGATCACTCACTGTATATGGTTAACCAGCCCATGTATAAAAAATAGATCCTACTTATTATTGAGTGAGTTCACCCCAAAATTAACCACCACTTAATTAACTTCTCTTTTCAGTTTTTCTTCATACTTAGTATGAATCTAGGCTCTCCCTCTTTCTCTCTCACGCAGCGGAACAAAGACACAAAGAATACTACGATTTTAAGTGCATAGAACAAATACTCTAAATTCACACAGAGAGCAATAAGAGAATACCTTTGAAAAATGTGTATTATTCAATAAATAATTAGTATTACATAAAAGAATATATATATTTGAACAGTCAAAACCTTAATTGTCGCCATAATAAAGGTAAAATTCTTAATTATACTAAAATTATAAAAAATGAAAAATTGCAATCTAATTAATTAACATAAAATTACTTATCGTCTGAAATCCAACCCAATTGACGACATTGAATTCAAAATCTCTTATGATTTATTATTGATATTAATTTTTTTTTTTTTAAAAACAACAAAAACGAAATTTTGAAAGTCTAAACAATAGAATTCGACCCAAAACTGAAGGAGCTCCTGGTAAAGCGACGAGTCTTAAACATTGACCCGATCTAAGTCAAACACTACTTGTCCCAATTAATTATGAGTTCGAGTCATTTTAACTCTACTATTTTACTTTTAGTTGGGCCTTGGACAGATGGCGATCGTCCTGCACCAAGTAATCAGCATCTATTTGTTCCACATCACTCTCTGTCATATTTAATCCCTCTGTGGCTTTTCCTCCACCTCCATGGATCATGTTTCCATATCTATCTTTGTGAAAAACCTTATTCCACATTTGTATCCACAAAATTCTAATAAAACAGTTCTCTATACTGGCTTTACAAGGAAAAGAAAGATAAAAATCCACTTTTACATGAAACATGATTTTTCATTTTGATTTAAGTTTTGTGTATCTTAATATTAAGTTGATGATTTTTCTAATTTGATTTGATTTTCATCCTTCATATCATACAATTTTCAGCTCCCAAAAACATATTTCCCACTGAACAGTTGATAAAATGCTTAAAGCAACTAACATGATGAAACTCAGTCCAAGATGCATATAGAAAAAAGTAGGTAGAATTCATAAGTCAATCGAATACACAAAAGTCTATTGACATGGATCATCAAAACAGTGTACTGATTAAGTAGTTCATTACAAATTATTCTACAATACTCTACAACTAAGTGACAAACCATCCAATCCATAGTTCTTCTGAATACAAGTCAACATACTAGAATTTCAAACTACAATAACCACCCTTCAGTAGTCCAACCAAATCTCCCATAAGATCATGAAGGCAAGAGTATTACATCCACTCAGGCACCATTTTATGGACCGAGATCTCATTTAATATGCTTTTTTTTCGTTTTCCTTATTAACGAATCATTTATCATGTATTGATTAAAAATCCATTCATAAGTAGATCTTAATTGAATTCACGATGAATAATCTGCTATTAAAAAATTTTAAGAAAAAGTGTATCCGAGGAATCAAATCCTTGCTTTATGACCTTAACTTTTTCAATCTATTGCTACCCAAAAGCAGAAAAAACCAAGAACATCACCTTATTGGCTTGAAATGAGCTAATAAGTCAATCCAATACACAATTCTATTGACATGCATCCAAACATCACACTGATAAAGTAATTTCATTACAACTGGTACAATAATCTCCAACAAAGTGACAAACCATTCAATCCATAGTTCTCAATACAAGCCAATAACACTAGATTTCAAAGTACAATAATCACAAAAACAACCCTACAGTTCAACCATATCTCCCATCACAATCCCACAAGATTATGAAGACAAGACTACATATATTTCCTTGGGTATTATGGACCGAGATCTCCTCCAATACGTATTTTTAGTTTTTCTTATTAATAAACCATTCACTGAGAAACACACACTTATATATAAGTAGATACTAAGTAAATTCATGATGAATGATCTAAGAAAAGTAGAAATGAGTGGTTCTGGAGGGTCCCAATCCTTGCTTTATGAACTTACTTTTTTCATGTATGGCTACCCTTAAAGGGAAAAACTAGGAACACTTGCTTATGGGCTTCAAACAGAAATTTGAAAGCCCAAAACCTTACCAAGCACCTCAAGAAGCTGAATATGTGCAGTGAGCTGTGGAAAATGGCCGACTGCGTCGATGCACTCGACCATGGATTCACCCTTGATCCTCTTCTGCATGTACTCAACAACTGATTTTGGGGCGACGATGTCGTTGGTGGTCTGGATGATGGTACATGGGGTCACAACCTCTTCAAGTGTGTCACGGTAATCGCTGAGAAAGATAGTTTTGGCCAAGGAGAGTGCAACTTCAGGTCTCATACTCTTGAAGCATTTTTTGAATTTTTCGACAGACTCTGGATCTTTGGCATCCACTGCAATAGAAACAAAATTTGAAGCCCACTGGTAATAGTTGGACTCTATGCTTGAGAAGATCTGCTCAACGTCTGAAGTATTAAAACCACCTTCATAGTCTTCTGAATTAATGTACCTATTATCAAGTAACATGAATTCGTACCATATAAGCACTTGTTTGGAGGAACATGTATCATATATATACCTACCAATCATCTAAAATACATAATAATTCCTGTTAATCAATATAAAATCCAGAAAAAAAACACAAATATCAATGAAAAAAGATAAAAAAAAATGTGGAATTCGTACACTTTAGCTACATGTGTGGTACAGCAGGAACTCATTTTTTTCCTTTCTTTTTGCGACGAGGACTACTCCAATCAAACATGCTTTCAAACTGATGATTGTTTATTTCTTGACTATTCTTTCTTGTTCATGTGTAATTTCCTCTTAATCTCTTTTTGATCTGGTATTTCTAAAGGATAAATCACATTGATCACTCGCATGGTCGTTATTTTTCCACGGTAATTTGTAAAAACCAAGAAAGAATTATTTCAGGGAAAAAAATAAGGTTTGAGAAAGTGAGAAAATAATAAACGAAACCTGATCTCTCTCTCTCTCTCTCTATATATATATATAATCCTTCATCAAAATAAAAATCAACATAGCTCTCTCTTTCTGTCTATATATATATGTGTGTGTGTGTGTATTGATAACCTGGGTGAAGCTCCAATGAGTATGAGCTTCTTGAAGAGCTCAGGTCTCTTGATTGAAGCAAGACATCCGATCAAACCAGACATGGAGTGTCCAACAAACACCGATGGTCCAAAGTTCATCCCATCCACAAGAGCAGTCAAATCATCAGCAAAAGCTTCATACTTAGAATACTTCTCCGCATCATAGAGGTTCGTATCTTTCACGGCGCCGGAAAAAGCCCAGTCGAAGACCAGAACACGACAGTGCTGAGCCAAATAGGGCAACACTTTGTCCCAAACAGACTGGTTACCCCCATACCCATGTGCCAGAATTATAGCTTCGTCGCCGGAGCCGATTATTCTGGCGTTCATTGCTGTGGACAAGCTTTTTCCGGCAATCACCATGTTTGGTGGTTGAACTTGGAGAAGAAGAGAGACGGTAGAAGTAGTGAAGAGGTGGAAGATCTAGAGGGAAATAATCGAATATGAGCTGTATAAGACTGTGTTTGGTATTGTTTTCTGGGGGTTTGGCCCTGCTTATATAGAAACCAAAAGGTTTGATTTACTGTTAATGAGAGATTAGGATTGGTGTCAGCAATATTTAGGAGGTGAAAGTAGAAACTTTTCAAGTTAATTAGGTTTTCTGCAAGTGAAGTGACCCTTTCTGGTTGCTTCCAAAATATCACTTTTTCCATGATATCAACATCAGCATTAGTCATGATTATTATACATACAAACTAACAATAATGCTGCTTAGCGGTTCTGATCGGTTAGTTGTCAAAAATAAAATAAAAATAAAAAAGAGAAACTCTATGGTACCAAAAAAAAGAGTTTTGGTATCATCCGTTATTACTTTGGTAAAATTATAACTCCAGATCAAGAAAAGTCATAATCGATCACAGGAAATTATGATCGATCATGAAAAATGTGGTATCGATTCCGACATTTCATGATTAATCATACTTTTTGAAATTGTAACTTATAATTCAAAAAAATAACTTAGTTTACAAAATTATAATTTTTGACACCATTACTGCAAATAAAAAAGAGGGGGTAAGACGCAAATTTGCATGTGACATGTCTTTTTGATTACATAAAATTCGGGTACAACTCAGGTGTATTATTAGCAAGTGATCGTAAACCGTCCATTCAAAATTTGCATTACAGCCGTTAGTTAAAATAATGCATAATTGAAAACGAATTCTTGTTTTCAACATAAATAATATTGGTTGATCAGATTTATTGACTAAACTAAGTGAAAAAAAAGTCACTGCTAAAATTGGATTCGATATTAAAATCCATCATTAATAATATTACATTTGGTAAATCAATTTGATGAACAAGTAGGATGACCCCTAACTTAAATAGCACGTGACGATCAACTAATTCACTAAAATGCAAGCATTAATTTATATTTAATAATATTATTTATTATTTAAATCAAATTTATTACTATTATTCGATTAACCATAAGTTCAAGTAACAGACCGAGCCCACTCTACAATGGCATGAGTGAACTTTGGGTGTTTTATCGATTCCACAACCCTCACCTGGTCAGCAATTGTCCAGTGTGAGTGGTTTATGAATTCTATTGATTAAAAAAAAAACTTCAAATAAATAAACTAGGTGATGATAGGTTCATTGGACCAAGCCACTAGGCCATTGGTAGCATTTAATGTTGTTGACCTTTTGGTTTGTATTGCAAAGGAGGACCACACATAGGCAGTACTAGCCTCGAAAAAGAAAAATGTTTATATAATAGTGTATAATAATATTGATTATGTTACCTCCCCATTTAAAGTAATTTTGGTATACAGCCAGAATGAGCCTTTTTGGTTTCCATAATTAGGGATTAAAAGTGTTGATTCCAACACCCCAGTTCACCACAATCTAGTCCATAAATTGTAGTATAAGTGCTACTTAAGAAACTATCCAGATGGATATTCCATGGCAGGGAGATTGGATAACTAAGGTAGGTATATATGTTGATAATAGATGGTTAAATCTTGGTTGATAATTTAAACGTCTCGGAGTTTGAACTCTTAAGGGTGATTTAATGATTAAATTTGATTGGTTAGGTTCAAGAGTTCAGCTTATGTTATAAGTTCAGCATGAATAAAGAGCTCAACTTGAGGAGATCCAATGGATCCGGTTCAAGGGAGCTCCACAATCGGTCAAGCTCATCAGGTTGTTGAAAAGCTACATCACCAAGGGAGTGAGCAAAGAGCCTCATCCACACTTCTTTGAAAAGAGTCAACTCTCACGTCATCCTTTGACCAAATCTTATGGAGAGTACCGTAACTGCCTCAATTGTTGAGAAGAGGGCGCCAGCTCCACCAGATTAGTCATTTAGGTACTAATAAGTTGCCTATAAATTAGGAGACGACTATAAATTATAAATTCCGCCAACACTTAGGGGGCATAATACTCAATCGAACACATCTCCGTAACTCTCATATTTTATATCTCACTACTCTTCGCACTCCGACAATAATAAAATACCAGGTGACCCTAACCCTTCAAAGTAGATGTAGGTTACGTTGACCGAACCACTATAAATTCTTATCTTTCTTGTGTTGAACTCTCTCTACTTAATTACTGATCCTTTGATAGTGTGCAAATCTAATTTGTACTTTATCAAAATTTAATATTTAGTAATTCTAAAGATTTAAGTTTAATTTATTTTTATGCTTTTTAAGAATTAATCACCTTTATTCTTATATGCTCTAACATAACTCAAATTACATTGATTAACCTCTGAACTCATAGGAACAATCAACACAAGCCAAAACATATTGCAACAAACAAAAAATTGTCAGCTTTTTGAAAGACGTGGACACGCAACTTTGAATTCAGATTGCTAATAGCCATATTGGGGTGGTCCTAACAAATTGACGGAAAAGAGCTTTCTTGTTGTATATGCGTGTGTGCAGTTGTATACAAGCGCTCTCGCGTGCGTGCGTGTGTGTATGTGAAGTATGAGATGGAGAGCTCAGATCGTTTGACTACACGTGAATTTTGTCCAAACATAACCTTACAATGAAGATCATGCGGCTTGCAAACCACACGAAACCAATGGTATTTTTTATCTCTAAAATATATATTCTTTTGTTAATTTAATTTTTATTGTATAATTATTATTTTTATTCATCGCTTTCACAATATCTTAAAAAATTATAATTATACAGAGAATCGATCAATATAACTCTTAGATAAGAACGACCTGCTTAAACATAAAAGTATATTATATTCCTTTCTTTATTTCTTTTGCTTTTGTTGTCTTATTAGTAGACTGCGTAGGACATGAATCTCCCATTCTTTCTCCGAAAACATATCTTACATTTGTATATCATTCAAAACAATTAGTTGATTAAATTGAAACTCGGGTTTCTGCTTCTTGGTAATCCCAATTTTTTCTCTAGTATGATTCTTGAAGATTTGAAATGATAAATCAAATTTGCACCATGTGGAATTAGTAAATTTGACAATTTATTTCCAAACTAGCTTAGATTCAAATCCCGCTCTTTGATATTTGTAGTGGTTGGGGTTGCGTCGTGTTGATGGTGATTGAGAGTTCAAGTTAGTTTGAATAATAGTTGTGGGTGATGATGTGTGTGGATATTATTTGTGATTTTTGCAATGGTGATTTCAGTGGGATGACATTGATATTATAAGATGAGATATTAAAAATATATACGGCATCTAAATTATATATATAAAAAAAGGTAGGAAAATATGAAGAAAAAAAAATATAAAATGATTAATTATACTGAAGGTCCCCAAAATATGTAATTTTTCTTTTTTTGGTCTCTAATATTTCAATTGCATCATTTTAGTCCCTGAAGTATTTAATATGTTTCTATGTGGTCCATCAAGCAAACAATGTCTAGATTGTTAATGATTTTTTTTTTATAAATTTATCACGTAATACTTAAATATGAGCAAAATAATAATTTGAGTAATTCTTGATCAAATTTCTATTCAAATTTTGATCAAATGACTATCAAAATCACACAGTTTTAATGACGTGCTATCCAAATTTTAGTCCAAAACTACTCGTATTATACAATTTTTGTCAAGAGTTACCCAAATTTTGGTCAAAAGCTATCAAAAATAATTTTTATCCATTTTTAGGTATTATGTGACAAATTTATGATAAAAAATAATTAATAATTTAAATATTATTTGTTCGAGAAACCACCTAGAAACACATTTAATATTTTAAGAATTAAAATAATATAATTAAAATAAAATAAATTTTATATTTTTGAGACCTCTAATATAATTAATCCAATAACAAAATGTATCTCGAAATCGTTAAAGAATATACATAGTTTGCCGGCTTCCAAAAACATGGCCACATGAAAGAGGGAGGGGTTTAAGGAGTTAGTCCGACTCAGTGGGGCCAGGCAAAAGGAAGAGGACAGGACAGGCACACAGCAAAGAGGTGGGGTCCATAGACCGTTCATACCATTCTTAATTTAATTTAAAAATTAAAAGTAATAGGAAAAAAGGTGCCTTTTGTCTTGTTGTGTTTACTGTATTCAGTTGAGATTCATCCAACAACCAGCTTTTTGCCATTAAAGCTGATGGGTCCCCACCATGTTGTTGACAACTTGACTGATTTTTTTTTAATACTGTTGTCGTTTGTTAAAATAACCCAATTCCTATTTAAATTTAAAGTTAAAAATGGATGACACACCAGGGTGAGGGTGAGGGTGAGCAAATTCTGATGTCCTCATGGGTAATCCAATCATGTACTATCCCAAAAGTTGTTGCATGTCAATTAGCAGGTTGGAATGGAACTTTTTAGTTTAAATGAGATGTGGACCGTGCACCATCAAATTTCATTAAGATTTACTCTAATATTTAAAATCGATTTTAATATCCGACTATAAATATTACCTTTTTTTAAAGAAAAATCGTACCTCGATACTATTCAGTCGTAAATAACACACTGATACTATTGAATCGTAAATAACACACTAATGAGTTTTAGTTTACAATTATTCAGTTATAAATGTTGTTCGTAATTTCACCAACTTGGCGTACAAGTGGAGCTGTTAGTCAAACAAGTCTGAGCTGAGCCTGAAAAATTTGATTCCTCAACGACCTGAGTTTAAACGGGACAAAAATAAGTCGAGCTCAAGTATTTGCACATATCGAGTTTAAGTCGAGCTTGCAGTGTTAGTTTTTTAAAGGAGCCTATAAATTTATTCAAATTCGAATTCGTTTAGAAAATGAACCAAACTAAAACAAATCGAACTCAAACAAAACTCGAATAGTTCAATTTGATAAACAGTTCTACATACAAGACTTATGTAGTTTAAGATAGAGAAGTCATAGATAACTTTTACCACATTTTGGAGCGAATTAAATTATGACATACTACTAAAACGAATGAATCTTATGGTGCATTTGGTAACATTTTTATTTTTATGTTTTAAAAAAAATAAAAAATAAAATATATTTTTTTTTTTTGTAATTAAAAGTTGAAACAGAAAACATATTTAGATACAATTGTTGTTTTACAAAATCTAAAATCTAAAAACTAAAAATATAAAATATATTTGGTAACCATAAAGATCACCGAGAAAGGAAAAAGAAACCACTTTCTACTATTTCCTTGTTTGGGTGTGAAAGACAAAAAATCTAACAAAGTAATGTGGATAGTTAAATCATGGGATTTTACTAATTTTCTCTCCTCATTTAATGACCTTAAATATACCTATCATTTCATATAAAAAAATTAAAAAAAAAATAAAATTGGATACACATAACAAACATTATTATATATAGGTTAAGATTTGTGCCATGGCTAATCTATGTTGGGGTCAGCACCCTATTTTCCCCAATTTGCGGAGTAGATCTCTAGGCCTTGCAAACAATCTCCCATTGTTATGCCAAAGCATGTAGTCCATCCTTCATGTATCACATTCATTGGCTCTCTGCCTTGCTCGCCACTGGGGGGAGGAGGAGTGGGGTTTTTTTTTTTTTTTTTT
>CAUOFW020002292.1:74771-93507 GCA_963454935.2 Ilex paraguariensis
TTGTGGGGGGGGTGGGGGGGTGTTGGTTATGGGGGTGTGTCACAAGACAAAAATGTCTTCCTCTTGGCCTCTTTGGCCATTCAAAGGCCACTCATACATTATTACACCTGAACCTGATCTTACTAATAACATTTTGCTGTTGCCTACGATGAATATCTCTACTTGCTTATGTACTAAGATATGATAGATTTTGGGTTGAATTGACCCGACCAATTCATAGAAAGTTGCAAAAGTTCTTTATTGAATTTATCCCCTACTCTGCTGATGACAAAATTTGCACTGATTACTAGTAGTATGGGCATAAATTTTTAAAATAAAGTTTTACATAATTGAAAAGATAATGCAATATATATATATATATATATATTTCTTTTTTTGGGTCCTCTCAAATCTCATGGGCATCTTCACATGCAAAAATGAGAATCTTAAAATTATAATTTGATTCTGATAGGGAATAATTATTTTTGTTTATAATTGATTTTATATAAAGGAAGTTCTCCTTGGGATACATTAAAAATCACAAGTCCATAACAAGATTTGACATTCCCATTCCCAAATACCCAATCCCAAATTGTTTGCTTTAAAACTAGAAAGAATTAGAGATATACATAAATTTTAAAGACAAATTTATCCTACATCAAAAGATTAAAGTTGTCTGCTTGAGGGCATCTCTATTCATTGACAACTGATTTGGTTAGATAATTTCTTACATCAACAAGTATTCTCATTGATGGACTATAGAAGAAAACATGACTTGAGAGATAGATGAAGAAAGTGGAGACGAAAGAGAAACCCTATTTGATTTGCATTTCAAAAAACAGTATTTGAAAATTATTTTTGGGAAGAGTTTTAGAAAATGAATTTGGTGTTTTTTGTGTCGCAAAAATTAGTTGATTATTTGATTTTAAAAATAGTTCTATAGAATAGAAAACAATAAAATTTGTTTGGACAATAATGAAAACATAAATGTGGTGGTAGTAAAAGTGTGGTAGTAGTGGTCGTATTGGTGGAAACATGGTGGTCGTGTTGTAGAAAGGTGGTGGTTGTGTATGGATGTGGTGATGGGTGTGGTGGTGGTTGTGTATGGACGTGGTGATGGGTGTGGTGGTGGTGATGGAAGTATGGTGGTGGTGGTGATATTTTATAAATTCTGAAAATGTTGTTTCGAAAAACACATAAAACAAATCTAACTTATTCTCTAAATTTATCTAGCCTTTGTTTTCAGGTTTTAAAAAACAAAAACAAAAAAGAATTACACAAACAACTTTTCTCCCATAAACTATTTTCAAAAACAGAAAACAGTTTCTGAAATGCAAACCAATTCCAAGTGAAGTAACCAATTGAAAAAACATTAAGAAAATGAGGAACTTACAGTTTTGGAGTGAATTTGAATCCGTGACACCAACAGTTGTAAATGGACGTTTGTAAATTACCTTAAAAGGAGTTCCATATACATCCTCTAAGGGCAAAAAAAAACATATTGGGACCAGTTTGTCAGTGTATATTATGCTGTCAAAGAAGAATGAGGGGCCTATGACTTAGAAATTTGAACTGCAATTTTAATTGAGAAACACAGAATGACTCTTCAACTATTCAGAGTGCACGCTTTCTCTTCATAAATGCAACAATAAGAGAACAATGGTTGGCAATAAATTCAATTCACAAACCCTTGAAAATGAAAACCTAGAATACTTGCATCTTACTGTATTTTAAATAATAGTTTTGACGGAGTAGAGAATTTAATTCAATGGTGTCTATTTGATGTGAAAGAAACAGGGATCGTTGGTGGAAGATTACAAGGATGTGCAAAAAATGAATAGCAAAGAGAGGCTTAGACTGCGTTAGGTTGTGCCGAGTTCAATTTGTTCTATTTTTTTTTTCCTAATATTGTGGTGTCAACTAAAACCTCTCCCAGACTTTAATCAGACTCCATTGGTTAAGGAGAGTGCCCAGAAACCAACCTGATATACCTTTACCGTTGAAATTATGAGATCCCTGACTATTATTCTTCTCGAAAACGAACCCAACTAAGCTAACAATAGCGGTCAGTCACTGAACCTCAATGTGAATTTTAAGACTTGAAGCTTTAATTTTAGAGTGAGAAGTTTAACCGATAACTCACTAAACCACCCCAATCGATGGCGTTGGTTGTGTATCTTGGTATAGGAGGGTGATTCCCCTTTTATGAGAATGAGATAATGATAGTTGATTTGGGAGGAGTGACTTTTATTTTTACTCGGGTGTAATTTGGTGGATCTCCATTGAGTATAATCATGTTGAACTTTCTATATAATATCTGAAACTCCATGTCACAATCAGTTAGCACAACTATTTATTATTGATTTATAATTTTGTACAAATTAAAAGGAACAACTTATTTTCTCATGTATCTTTCCTTTTTGTCTCAATTTCAATTAGCAAAAAAAATAAAATAAAATAGGCCAGTCATGCTCATCCCCTCATCTATCTTCTTCTATTCACAAGAATCAAATTGTGTGGGAAAGGGCTTAGAAAGTCTTATCTCTACAAATGCTTAATTCTTCTATTTAATTTCTTTTATTAATCTTTTTTCCAATTTAATTCCTCCACTTTTCCAATATAATCACTTCCTCGACTCCACACCCCTTCGAGCTCTCATTTCTTGTGGGGAAGAGTAGGCGACTCATATTAACTAGGCCCCCAAAATAATGGATCAATGGGCGTAGTGAGCGATGTTGGAATGAGTTAGAAGATAAATCCCATGAATGAGTCAAGTATCTGATTTCTCAATTGCTAGAGATGTCAAATTTGAAATGAATATATTCCACGAATCGCATAGATCGCGTTAGTTAAAAACTATTTCATTGCATGGCTGAAACCGAAAAATAACACATTTGAGTGCTGAGTGACCGAATCATATACTAGATTAATTTCAAGTTTTAAATCAACACCAATCATTTTCCAAAAACTTAAAGAAGGATGTTGAGATTTCATGCATTTTCTGGTATTGATTGCATATGTATCCACAGGGCACCACCACCATCTTGCCAGCTCCTCCCCCTCTTGCCCAGCTGCAGAGCATATCTAAAGCTAATTTTTCTTTCAATTTCCTTTTTCTTTTCCTTTATTATTTTTGGGTGATAATGGACTCAATATCTGCTCTAGAACAGTGATAAAAGACATAACACTACCCGTTAACCCATTGCAAAATCGACACAAAGTTATTCGTATAAGTTTAGTCTTAACAAATTTCAAATTATAATTAGGTTGATCCTTCAAACTGACTTAATAAATGGACCGATATGTAGAAGAGAAACATAGAAAAACACAATAGCCCTATTTTACCTCTTTAACAAATGTCGTATACAACGTAAAAAATGTCGTGGAACATTTGTCATTATTTTAGATAAAAAAAAAAAAACTCTGATATGAAATTGTTTTTCATTGCTTTGTAAGGGCTTTATTCATATTCTTGCACTTAAGGAGTACAAGGTCTCTGTTTTCCCACAAAATTAGGTTTCAACAGAGAATCTGCATAGATGTAGTCATGTATGAACAAAAACAACTGAGGGGCGAAGAGGCGTAAAGCTTTATCTTTCCTTGGCTCATCTTTGACCATATTCATTTGATCCATACAAGCATTAGATGCTTTGTATAATTTTAAGTTTACTTGAGAAATAGAATTGCAAAGAGTGGGAGTTGATGATACCGAAAAATATACAGGAGCTAACAAGCAATAAAGAAATTATCAGAAAGGGCAGAAAATTGTTTTTACCATCAACTCATATCTTGGGCAATAAGTCACACCAAATATTCCAAAAATATTCTCCTAATTTTTCGTTATAAAAAACAATAATCACTATGTAAAAAGGGCCCTCAAGTAAGGAGTAAACCATATTGTACTCTTCTTCTTCAAGAAAGCAATATACAATCAAGGGGAAAAAGTCTTTATTACAGTGGATTAATTAAGTTTTTCAGCTAGTGAACCACTTATTTTCTAGTGTATTCTCATTCGTTTTTACACACACATGATCCACCCACTAAGAGCTCATCCAGCTCTCCACCTCATACCTCTTGATTTTTTACCACCATCAGGAGTCATATTGAAATTTGTTGGAGAAGAGAGGAAATTTTGGAATTTGTTTCTACTCCTTGGTTAAATATGTTGAGACGACATTATTTAAGTAATCTTCGTTACACTTTCACTCTCAATTTTTCTTAATGGTAAATCACCCACTGTGTATGAATGAGAGATTCACTCATAAATAGTCAATCGCATTTGAATGCACTGTAAAGTGATCTACTATTGAGTGAGATAGAGAGAAAGTATAATGGAAATTATCTTCATCCACGTCCTTTGTTTTCTCTTCATCGACTTATTGATAGTTTCCATTTATATTATTCTCAATCTATGGCATTTTTATGTTCATTGTAAATAGCGAAGGAGATGTCATCTCCATCTCTTCTCCCATGGACGTAGGTTGCTATCCTAGCAGCCAAAACGTGTAAACCATGATTTGTTTGTTTCTTCAAATTAACTTCATCAGCTTAAACATGCACTTTCTTATTTTACTAACTAGAAGGTATTCGGACCTCTTAGAACACCCGATCAATCATCCTGAACACATGTAGTTCTCCGATCCCACATCCTTCAGATGATTAGTAAAGATAAAACTTTTTTTTTATTTTTCCGAAATAGATATAACCACTACAAATATGCAATCTTCAAACTAAAATTAGACACTGAACTTAATGATATCTATAGAATAGGGTTCTTATTCAACTAATAAAAAGCCTAGTCTTGTGAGTTGAGGATCAATTGTTGACTTAATGACCACCGCAGCCAACCGTGGAACCATTAAGCTGCAGATTCGAACCTCAACGCTCCTCTCCTCCCCGTAAAAGTTATTTTTTAAAAAAAATAAAAGAAGGAAAGGACCAGGAGTTAGTTTGAGCAATAAAGTTCAAAAGGAAAGACAACTAAAAAGGGACACGACAACAGTCGGAAACGTTGACATCGTTCAGAAAGATATATGAACGTTTTAAAAGAAGTATCACTAAGCAGGTGTGCACATTAATAGGACGGTTCCTAACTTCCGCTGCTATGTACCCACGCATTCATTGTTTGACATTCAAAGGGGTAAGCTATCTTAAAGATGCAGATTGCTTAACGCACAGGTTTGAGTGCGAGAACGAGCTCTACAAAATAGGTGTAAGCTGCCCAACAGCAAGCTACCTCTCGCAGATCCCACTGTAAACGAGGGACTTATACACAAGGCACGACCTTTAAACAGGTTCTCAGAAAACATTTCTTAAGCATATTTGACATGTTTTCCAATCTTGTACCCGGAATTCAAGCATCAGATAAACTAAAAGAAAAAAAAACAATTAAGAATACTATCTATCAAAATGTTACCAAGGCATGTTATACACGTATCAGTAGGCGAAGAAAAGGAAAAAGCACTCCATGACCTTCTTGCAGGTCCAGCTATAACTTCTTTCAATTTCCCATAGGTATCGAAGAATCTCATACTCTGGTCTTCATCTAATTGGCACTTCAACTTATGCCTGTCAAAAAACATAAATGATCAAGCTTTAGTTTCTCATTAAAGCTGTCAAAGCCACACATGGTTGAAGTTTAATATAGATAATTAAAAACATCTAATGCTTGAATTGGTTGGATAGAGCTGGGTTCTTCCCCAAAAAAAAAAAAAAATGGAAAAAAAATCATGCACATAGTCGCATTTAATTCTTTCTCTCCTTTCTAATGGAATCCAAATTAGCATCACATGGGCTTTTCACCTTTGCAAGACTAGGTTGAGGAACATCGACTAACCGCTCCATAGTTTGAAGCTGATCATAGGGAGCAATCTGAAATGAAAAAATATGAGTATCAAGCATTAATGCAACACATAAGAGCTAAAATATCATCACTATGAAAATGAAGCATTTATCTAACATATTAGAGCTTAACACTGAACTTCTCCTCTGAATACAGTTTGTTGCATCCAAGGTTTGCATTTTAGTCAGAACACTGTCTCATAGAAGTTTTGCATAGATACCAGGCTGGACATTTATCTAGTTCATGAAATTCTATGGTAAAGAGACAGAAAAATATTTTAAAGTTCCAAAATTCTTTATTGATTGAGCGGAAAGAATTGAAACTCCCCATTCCACTACACTGTATGCTATGCTATGCTAACACTTCCGGTATTCACTGTTACAAACAAGCACAGAAGCCAGTACCATTGATGCAGTGTCAACATGGGGTTGCTGTACTGTGTTTGCATTTTAGATCAGTGGTGTTAGGTTTGTCGAGAAACAAGATTGCTTCATGCACAAGTGTCCCTCTAAAAGATTTTGCTTTGAAAGAAGAATTGTTCGACTATAAAGTAGGTCAAGACACCTGACTAAATCCATCAGGCCATGTTATTGATACGGCATAGTTTCCCATAGGCCGAATTTCTTCAGGTTCAATGTCTTCTGGAACATCATTATACTTTAGTTTCTGCTCACCAGTCCATTCATCCTGTTCCAACATATGAAAAGAAACCAATATAAATTCAATGAGAAAGATATGAAGGAAAAATTTGGACAACTCGAAGGCATAGAGTGACAACAATATAAATGGACGAGCCCAAGTGCTGAGCTATGACGCGTTTCGCAAACTGGAAGTGCAACCTAAGGAGCAACTCTTGGAGCATGAGGGATTCGCTGTTTGAAATATTATTTATAAAGATACAAAAACAGAAAGCCATCATAATTATAGGAAAAATATCAAAAGTAAATGCATGCATCTGTACATGTATCTAAACACATTTCTTCTCTATTATGCCAGTTGTTTTGTAAATTTTTCCAGATTTGGAACTAGAAAACCAACGAAAAAAGGTCTTCAACCAAGTACAGTGTTCCCCTTATACCAATACAGGACATGTAAAGATACAGTCCACTTGGGCACAAACTGAAATGAAAGCCTCACAAGCTTAGGCGTATATATGTCGGTGACTCTACCTATCACACTTTTTTTTTTTGTTTCTCATCTGATGCTTGATCCGTAAGGATATTTTTATAATCACTCTCAAATTGATGTTTGGAGCAATGCTTATAAGTATGGCCACTGTAATGCAAATAATGGTTTACTAACAAAAGCAGAAAGATAGTCATTAATAATATGGATTCTCCATCTTCATGACCTATGAATTCTACCCGTGGAAAATAGAAGTATAGTTGTTCTCAAGATTAGTGCAAATACCACACTTTGGGCAGAGTGATCATTTCGCCTCACTGTTGCAGGATGCAAAAAGACCTCTTCATCTGAATCAGGTACTTTCACTTTGATTGCCTTGATAGATTTATCATAGGTGACAGCTGTTGAAACTGGAGAAAAGGAAGATAACCTCTCATAAAGGCCGAAGCAAAAATGTAAAATGCTGGCCACATAACACCAAATAGAGTAATAACCCTGCCAAAGATGGCAGTTTAATTCCCAATTGAGTAAAAAGGTAAGTTTTAACTTTTGACTACATCCACAAAGTCTCAGCATATTAGAACAAATTTGTGCTTGTAAAGATTTCATATTGATCTTATACTAGAATTCACAGAAGATTTCAAACCAGCACTGTGTTTTACTTTAAGCAGTTTCCAACTAGCTATGAAAATGATGTTTAAAGCTTTGGTACGATTTGACTGAATGGAGGTAGTTTTATGTTTCTCTGATATCTTGCATTGAAATCTTCCTCAGATTTTTAAGAAAAAGTACCTTGTTGGCGAATCTTTGCACACTGTTGCACTACACAAACTCCCAAGTCTTGGAATGTTTTGGCAACTTCACCTTGAGGATCAGCCACCACTTCAGGCATTCCACTATCTCCAGAGGCAGATAACTGTTCAAGTGAAAGCAATCAAATTCTGAATTTTCTTTCTGTTAGCATAGCACATAAAATTAACTATTCATTCGGACATGCTTGTTCAAGGGTCTAAACTTCAATAAGAGAACAAAGTACGTTTTCTGAAAGCAAACCCCTCGCAGATTGCCTAAGAAATACAATGTATACATCAGACACTGGTTTGGGACATGGGAAGGTGTGATTTGGTTCACAGTAAGGCAAGATGAAGATCCACTGAGAACCCTCAACAAACATTTTGCAGTAAAGACCTATTGTAGAACTTACAGTTGGCCTTATTGGAAGATCAAACAGATGTGGGATACCAAATTGCTGTACAACCTGCAGAGAAGTGGATTAAATGACTAAGAATATTTTAAATTTGCAACTTAAATGTGTACAAACAGTATTTTGAAGTCATCCAAATTAACAATTTCAACTTCATTGTCATATAAAATTTATTGGACACTCCTTTTGGGGGGAATCCAGCAGTTTAACTAATTCATCTTTGAATTCTGAAGCAAGGAAAATGAGAAGTGGAAATAATTGCATGCCTGAGAGCCAGAACCTCTACCAAACGGGTAATAACGTTTTCCATCAGCATCAAAGTGGGACATATTTTCAACTACAGCAACACATGGAACCTGTAGACTCAAACATACAAAGCAAATCTTTGAGTATGCCAACTGGCAGCTAGTGACAATAATAACTCTGCATTTGCATGGTCAAAATTTACATTTTCATTTCACTTCTAACACTATACCAATGTCAGGCTGTAATCATTTTGCAAAGAAAGCTATGACGCTTGTATACAAGAAAAACACCTTAAGCTTCGAAAACATGCGAACACCTTTTGCAACATCTATGAATGCGAGCTTCTGAGGTGTTGTAACAATAACAGCAGCAGTCAATGGGACAACCTGAAAATTGAATCTACCTAAGTCAGGGCATTGAAAACTTGGAAATATTAAAATTTGGGGAATATATTCTTACAGGAAGTTTTTGCAATTTGCAAGGAGCTATTCACAAACATGTCTAAAACCTTAACCACTAGGTCATTAAAAGCACTACCTGGCATAAGGTAAGTTGAATATCACCAGTTCCAGGGGGCATGTCAATAACAAGGTAGTCCAGTTCTCCCCTACACAGTTGCAACTTGCAAAAAACACGATCAGGGAATAATTTCCAAACACCACCATAAAGGATAACCACATTATCTCAACAAAAAGGGGACACTCAGACAAAATTTTCAATAGCATTAGTTGAGTTATGGTTTCTAATTTTAATCACATGGTTATGGACAACCACACGCTGTGAAGGAATTGATGAGATAAGGATTTAACTTCTATCATTAGAGCTGCCAGGATATTACTGAAAAAGTAAGTAGGTCTGTACTTCATAGTAAAATTTGAATTAAGATTGGAAGCTAAGATACCACTCAGTTGTAGTCAGTAGTTGGTTGATGACCCCTGAAACCATTGGACCTCGCATTACTGCACGCCCTTGTCCGGCAAATCCAAAAGATACCAACTTAACTCCAAAGTATTCAGTTGGAATAATGGTTCTCTTCTCCGGGTTCTGTAGAACACTTTTCAGTTGTCATAGTTGTATCAATTGAATAAAAAATGAGTAAATATGAATTTAAGACATCAGAGATTACCATCTCAAGCATCCGGTTTTCCGGGGAGACCATTGTGGGTAAACTAGGACCATAAACGTCAGCATCAAAGATGCCAACTCTAGCACCCATACCAGCCAAAGTATATGCCAAGTTTACAGCAACAGTTGATTTTCCCACGCCTCCCTGCAGTTATTATTGTTATCATAAAATAAATGAAACAAGACACGCTGACTAGTTATATTCTGTTTTCAACAAGTAATACATGACACAGCATGTATAACAGGCTGAAATGCAATAGTCATGTGGTGAAAACAGGAGGATAACTCAGGAACAAAGTACTTTCCCCAAGGCATTTACAGGACAAAGAGATGTCAAGGTACTCTCCTACTAGAATCCATGGGTCATCACAATCTTACCAGATTGCAACAAATTCCTCCTCTTTATAAGCTCATTTAACAATTAATTTGGCGACATAGTGTTTCTTATTGAACAAAACAAGAAATAGAATTAAACAAGGTGTATTTTGTTGAAAAAAACATGTTCCAGACATTGTGGAATCCTGCAGAAAAATGTACCAACAGAGAGATAGCTGTAAATTTTACCTTGCAACTAGAAACTGCCACTATATTTGATATCGTCTGTAGCCCCACTGGAAGTTGCCCTGCAAAAACAGGTCTTGCTGGTTGGGCCGACATCGTCACATTCACTTTTTTAACCCAGGGAAGGGCCGCCACCACCTCCTTAGATTTTTCCTCAAACTGCAAAATGCATGAAATTTTACTACACTTCATATATTTTCTGACTTAAATGAGATACAAATTCACCCCAGAAAAAAATTAAAAGCTAAAAGTTAAATATTATTCCATGAAGATATATTTCAAATGTTAATGGGAACTGTCTTCACAAATTGTTTCCAATAATTCACGCATTTGCCAGTGAAGAGAAGGAGACAAGGAGAAGAATATTTTACTCACGGTCCTTGAAAATTTCATTACAATCCAGGAATGAATCAAATAACTTAAAGGGGGGGAAACAAAATTATGTACCCCTTGAAATACACATCAATTCTTGATCAAACAATGGTGGTTGTGTTTCATTTACCATGTCCTTGATTGGACATGCTGGTGTAGTGAGCTCTAACCGAAATGAAACCTGAGATGAAAAGTTAGAATGTTGAATGAGGACATAATACTTTACATATTAGGTTATGGAACTCATCACATCCATTTCTAAAAGACCTCTCCCAAAGCTTCATCTACATGCAGATCCTTCACAAATCCACATGAGACAATGTCTGTCCCAAAGTCTGGATCAATGATCTGAGACAAGGCTTTTAATACATCATTCTCAGGTGTTCCAGTTGATATAGCAGAAGCACCAGCTACAAATGACGGAACAAGATAGATATATAAATAAACTTGAACAAGTATAATAAACCAAAAACACTACCTACTGAATTAATGAGAGGCAAAGGAAAGAGGGGAGAAGCATGAAGTTATATTTTAGCAGTTGGACACACCGCCACATAATGTCACGAAAGAATCAGGTAGGAAGTTGCATTTTCCAGAGCAGCAACATATGTGCCACATGACATGACAAGTTTCTCAGAATTTCAACTTAATAACTTGATCGTCTTACACGATGATAATAATGATGAAAATGAAAATAGCAACAATGAGGACTACGAAACAAGAAGAAACAACTACCTAAAATCTCTGGTTTTATGCTGTCTCAAGAGGCGAAATGATTTTGGATGTTAAGTGTTAAGACACATCTATGAGAAGGTAAATACATACGATTGAAGGGAACAAGAGGCAGTACAAGTAAGCATTCATGATATGCATCAGCTGCTTAACAGCTTCATCTAATCCCAGTAGAGATCACATAATTGACGGGATCCAACCTTAACTTTGTGATAGGATGTCCCATTCGCAAACGTTATATATGTTTTTCATGCGAAATTTCATTCTCCATGAACTAATTATGGTGTTCCATCCCAAGATGACAACTACATGTTACTTAACCAAAAATGATCACTGACTAATCCCTGGTCATCATGATTGTCAGAGGGTGCCGTCTTCTGCATGAATTTCATAAAATTGACATTTTTTTGGTCTATCCTGACCAATCTTGGTTAGCTCAATCTTTGATCAATCCGGAAATTTTACGATGTTCCTTTTCTCTGCAAGATATTACTCTCATTCTTAAATTTCCATTTACAAAAAAGAAAAAAACATAAAATCCGAAGCTATTGCAATTCTAATATATTTTCATTGTGAAATAGAAAATGAAACACCTAATCAACAAGCTATCAATATGTCCATTCCAATTCAAAAACGAAAAAACAATTAACAAACTGCACAAAGCAAATACACTACTATGGAATCAGAATAACACCACACCAAAGCAAAAATACACTGAACTTCTGTGCCTCATCACTGAATTCTACAAAAATCAAATCAAATGAGGTACTGGATCTGCTAGAAGGAAGTAGAAATTTACCTTCAACAGAAGCAGCTGTAGCTGAAATAAAGCTCGAATTTGACCGGTTATATGATATCCGTATAGGCCTTAAGTGTATTTGAGAGTTCACAGAACTATGAGTAGTAAGGAGATGCAACGGTTTTTGTAGAGCAAGTAGTCCTACGAAAAAAAAAACACAAGATTTCATATGACAGATTGTAAATTTAGCTGAAACGAATGGTTCAAATACAAACTAATAAGCTAACTGAGCGGAATACATAGAAACGTACCTCCTCTGAGTTGACTTGTGAGAGAAGGAGAAGATGGAGACTGCAGGAGCTGCATTTGAGAGAGAGAGAGAGAGAAATTGGAGACGAGCGTTTTTTGAGCGGAGTGTGTGTCTGTGACTGTGAGCCTCATATTTTAACGTCACGTCGTATGGTTTCATTAGAATCTTAGCCAGAACGACATCGTATTACGCCTTCGTTTGCTCTACTCCATGGTAACTGCCTATGACCGCTGGCATTGAGCCCTCGGCAACAATGCTCCACAAGTCATGGGGGAGGGGATGGCTGGTGGTACCTTTGAGTTTTATTCTTACCTTCCTTTTTTGTCTCTTTGAGATTTTTTTTTATAATGAAAAAAATCACATTGAACTAGTATTGCAGAACAAAATTTTGGATCATTTAAAACCACACTAATCACAAATTTTAATTAAATTTAAAAATTACCAACCATGAGTCGATCATAGGAAATCCGAATTTACTATTTGTTATAATCTAATCTCATATTACTGAACTACTCGTATAATTTTTATTTATTTATTGGACTTTTGCCGTTTCGTCTTTCCTTTTTTTTTCTTGGGGGGGGGGGGGGTGTTGTTGGGGAAATTCTAAATATCAAGAACCTCATAAAAGTTGCCCAATCAGGGTAGAGGTGACAAATAGTGATGTTTAATTAGTCCAACTTAATGAGGATTGTAAAACTCAAAGGTGTCTTTAGTAAATTCCAATGGCTATACTAATATTCATTGTGGTTTGACTCCATTTTGTTCTTTTTTTTGGGTCACTGATTTAGCTGTTTGACATGGAAGCCACTCTAAAAGTCATACATGGAAGGTTAAGAAGCGCTCATTTATCCAAACACTACGTGAGGGATCTATTTGTTTAGCCGAATAATGATCGAAAATAAAAGAAAGATATAGAATTTAAAATTTTTATGTGTTTAGTTAGCATAAAATGAAAAATAAAATAAAATATATTTTTTTTTCATGCTTGAATTTTCTCACAATTAGGCTAATTAGCCAACTTTTTTTTCTTGTAAAAAATACAAAAAATGTAAAAAAAATTGTGATCTATAATTAACTTTCATTTTACCCTTTTTTTTTTCTTAAAATATTTTATTAGTTATTAATTTTAAAAAACAATAGTATAAATTTGATTAAACATATAATTTAACTCAAAGATTTGTGTTGATGCTTGTCCTAAAATTAAATTACGAGCCATTTTTTTTTAATTTTTTAACTTTCAATTATAATATATATATTTTTTCTTCTTTAGACCGATTTAATATAATTAAGAGTAATTTAAACAATTAAAAAATAATATTTTTTTTTTCTTTCAAATGATAAAATTTTTTAAAATTTTCTCGAGAATTTTTCATCCTAACCAAATAAATGCATGAAAATATATTTTTCATCTATCGTCTTTTTCTCCTTGCCAGCAAATGACTAGCACAGAAACAAAGCTTAAAAAAAGTAGTGTCAAATACAAGTACTTGCACCACCTTCAGGTCATGAAACTGCTATCACGCAACTTCAGGAAAAGGTCAAAGGCAAGCGCAGAAAGTAATATGTTCTTAATCAGAAAGATCAAGTCACACAAAGAATTGGAAGTGGTGAATATTTTTCCACCCCTTCTTCCATAACTGATAGAAGGCAATACCAACAATATCTGAATGTATTCTACATAACTTAATTCAACTGCTTCAAATGCAATTTTGAAGCTTAAGAAATAAATAAATGCCTTCAAGAATGTCAAATCTACTGGAGTCCGAGAGAGCTCTCCCCTACCGATAAATCAGGAACAACCGTGGCAAATAATGACCACCCGGGCAGACTTGTCCACGGACAATGAATCACTTCAGCAGGTGATTAGGGAAAAATGCCTGTACAAAGAATGGGCAAAACGATCAGCAATAATTTATCACATGAAATGATAAATATTTAAGTTAAATAGCAATCCCGTTTTCCTGAATCCCCTAACTAATCTAATGCCACAGCTTACTGCAGAAACCATTTCGGGGCCTCTTCTGGGAAATGATATCTGAAAAGGAGTCCACCAGCTGTCCTGCTAAGCTACTTGGATCATCAATGAGAGTTTGAATAAAGGTGTTGACCACTCTGCGTTCCTGCTCCGTTGATCTCAAGCTAAACCATGTTAGCAATCTCAATCTGAATTCCTTTTTAATGTAACCCCCGCATTCAAGCCAACGAATGATCTTCACACAGTACTCAAAATTCTCATCCAAGCACCCTGACCCATTTCGTAATTGAAATGGTGATCCATTTATCAGGGTGCTATCACAGTCAAGTGTCTCTTCATTTGTGCTAGCTGCCCTTTTCCGGCAATATTCCGCACGGGAGTCAACAGCCGGCACTTCATCATTTGGTCCATGGTTCCAGTTTTGGGAGTCCCCACTACCATGCGACCTTGCAGTGCCATTCCCCTCAACATCATGAGAGAGAGCATCATCATCTGCCCCAACGGCTCGCCCCAAAGTGCATCCATTATCTTCATCCCTAGAGGAATCTATAGGAGGAATTGCCTCTTCATTTAAGTCAGGCACTGAAGCTACATTTAAGTCTAGCTCACGTGAAACAGACGGTAGCCTTTCTTCTTGCGGAGTTTCCTTAATTACTTTCCCAACTCCACAGCATTTCTCTATATCTACATTACAGAACCCCTCAAAGCAGCCTTTTTCTTGTGCCCATGCCAGCCGTAGGATCTTACCCAGGTCTCGGACCTTGAATCCAGAGTCACATTCAATGGTTGTTGTAGTTGTATGCTCCATCTTGGCACCAGAACTTCCTTCAATTTGCGAATTTTCTTTTTTACAAATCAATGCTTTCAAGTTGGGATTCTTGTGAATTATCTCCACGCTCTTGGTAAAACACTTTGCTTCAGAGTGTCCCAAGTCGCAAGCCTCCGTGAAGGATACTATCCGGAAGGAATACTCCGTGCAAGGCTGCAAATTGGATATCCAAATTCTCCTCTGTGATCTTGGAAAAACACATACAGGCTCTTTTGTATGTGTTTCTTCTCTACTATTACAATACCAGAGCTTGTAGCCCTTAATATTGCTAGAGGATGCAGCAGACAGTTCGAGCAATACAATCACGACTGAAGAAGAAGTCACCTGTTCAAAGAGGAATCTGCAAGCTGCAGGAAGTGAACCCTCTGCCAGGGGAAAAAGGAAAAAATTCAAGCTATAAAAATGAAGTTCTTTAAAGCAATAAAAAGTAGAAAGATACAAGCTATTACCAGTAGCTCTGATATTTGAGTCCACACTATCTACTGCATCCAACAATTCATCAGCTTTTTCAATTGCCCGAGAGCAGAGTGTCTGCATCTCACCTGCAACAGAGAGTCTGCTAACAATGCCTCGTGCCATCTTGGCTGAAACTCCATTAACTGGACCCACCTCGGTTTCTAACTTGGCCTTGGCATCTCTAACAATTTCATGCAGTTCTTTGAACCTGGAAGTCCCATCCAGGAGCCTGTAACACAAGAATATCCTATAACAGAGGACATCAACACGGCGAGCATCCTTAGCTATACTTAGCTGCTTCTTCCAATATCTGCCAGAGTTCTTAACCACATCAAAAGGCTGAAAATCCATTACAGAACATAAAAAATATTTGTAGTTCACTGCCACCATATGCCAATCCTTTCAAAACATGAATGTGCTATCAGTTGCCACAGTAGTTATTTTTTCAGCAATGAAGACATAAACCAAAAACCAATTAAAACAGGACAATGGAAAGAACTTTAGCCAAACTTTAATGGAAAAGAGGAAAATATCTATAATATAAAACAGGCAGGCTTCAATAAGCCCATCCGACGTTCTCAAATATACTCATCCAACCACTACCATTCCTCTCAAAACTATTCATATTGCACCATGCCTCAAGCATGGATTACCCCTAGTATGAGAAACAGTAGAAAGCAAACTTTTTTCAAAGAGATTAATAAGGAGAGAGTTTAAAGTTGCCCAACTATAGGTTACTCAAAACTTGTTCGTGCTGAGGTTATCCATTCATGAATTCTTTTTGTTGATAAACAAATTCCATACATGGGGAATCAGCTATTTGTCTGCCTCTGTTCTAAATGTTTCTTATCTTTTCTTCTTGCAAGTATACGGGTGCAGTGGCAGTTTTTAGGCACTTAAAAGTCATCAGAGAGTCAAGATTAAGAGCTTCTTACCCAAGTATCCCTGATACCTTACCACAAGAAGCACAACAATAACTCCCATCAAGCTGCATCAATTGCCCTAGATCAACAACCCCCACCTTTCCACGTTGGATGGCACACTCAATGTGGCAAGATAAGCCACAGGAGTCTCCTTGACCTGATTCAGATGTGCATTCCAACCAAAGACTTGGATCCTTGTTGTCGTCAAATAGATGACAAATGCAGCATGAGCACCTCTTGCAAAATATGTCATCTATTGATAGAGTGGCTCGACATGCAGAATTTTTACAGATCCATGAATTTGAACATTTGACATCAGCGCATTGCTCTGAAGGTGGTGGAATTTGGATGGGATTTTCCCCCTTCCTAGGTTGCTTTCTTGAAGGATGATCCTTCGGACTTGAAGATGCTTTTTTTGGCTCCTGGTTCTTTGATGTTTTCTTACTTGTCTTTGGAGCTTGTTCAGCCATTTTGGACTTTGATGAAGCTGAATGCTTCTTTTCCTTATCGAAGCAAGTTTGATAAAGATCCTTTCTTGGACCTGATTTCAGTAACTCTTGGAGAAGCTCTGGACTTCTTGAAGCAAAATCTGAATGTCCATTCTTTTCCGGAGTGCTTTGCACACTGGAAGAAAGACTTTGAACACCAGAAACTGAATACAAAATACATACAAAAGTCGAGAAACTCTACATCACTTCCGGTATTATGGAATAAAACAGCATCAAATAAACAAAGGAAGATACCACAGCAAGTTTACAGAAAAATAATCACTCAAAATTTTTGATCGCACATAACACAAAAATGCTATCCACTTTGACAGGAGGACCTTATTCTCAAACTACTTTGAAAGTAAATCACATGCATAATAGACACCAAAACCTATATCACTTCTTCATGATTCAACACATAAACCTTTTCTGCCACCTCCACACCTTTTAAGCAACTCCAATTTTTTACCAACCTATCACTTTCTTAAGTCTTGGTTTGTATTATTCATCAATTACCTATCAGGCCAATGAAAATATCACTTGATTGATCATACCATATGTTCTCAGGGGGCCAGAGTCCAGCCCAGCCCATAAGCACCTCTGAATTGCAGATGCAAAACATGACAAACCATACATTTAGCTGTATCTTATATGAGGATTCGTGTGGACAAGATTGGAAGTTCATCTCCAAAATGGTCTATATCAACCAGCATGGTGACCACCAACAGAAAAAACAAATTGCACCAAGCAACCTACATATGGTGAAAGCTCTGAACAAAAACTAGAGATGTCCCATGACCCCAAGTCCTGAAATAAAAAGCCATCCAGTTACTTGCTTCAATCAATTTTTTAATTACTAGCTACAATTTATGCTTAGCTACCACAAGTATCATTTCCTATTTCTATTTATTTTAACTTTCAAGCTCATCTGTGCATTATTTGTGACATAGTAAAAGAACCCATGTACAAAATAAAACTTAACATATCTAATCCGCAAAATGCAGCCACTTACACATCAGCATCCAATTTTCTTTATTAGTGCGTACAAGATGGTTATGGCAAGATCAAGTGGGATTAAGTAAATAGACAGATGATCTGGTTTGTCAATTGTTCTTAAATGTATGGGGACACAAACTCCTATCAGCAAATGTTCTGCATCTCTCTGGACCTTCTGAGCATAGGAGTTTTCTACACTGAATTAAAGCATGTCCTGCATACTGTTTTCTGGTAAAAATGAGTGGGACTCTACAACAGAAAGTAAAATATATACAAAATAGCTCAATGCTCTTGGTGGGTTGTGACAATCTAATGGTGGAACATGCCATGCTATCCTAGAGTGCGTTTTCTAGTAATCAGGATGAAAGTAATGATCAAGTCAAAAAATTAAAGTGTCGTTTGCTAACCAGTTGTTTTTGTTTTTGTTTTCATTTTATGGCAAAAAACAAAACCAAAAAAAAACAAAAAGGCATTTGGTGGTTGTTTTTGTTTTTTTTTTTACTGCTCCGTTTTGAAAACAAGCCCAAAAAATGGAAACATCCAAAAAGAAGTTTATGAAAACATCCAAAAAACGAAACAGGCGGAGGCACTAGAACACACCATTAATGAAGTCCAACCTTTGAGTCCTGTTAACAGCAAGAAAATGATTTTTATTACATGAGTACAAAAGCCCCTTCATTTCCCTTTCCCTTTTCCAGTCTTTGTGCCTCTCTCTCTCTCTCTCTCTCGTTGATGCACATTACATTCTTGAGCAAGAGGAGGGTTTTGGGTGATTGTTGGTAGTGGTTTTGGGAGGGGGTGTGTTTTAGGGGGGGTTTCAAGGTGTTGGGGGTG